>VYZV01022041.1:81017-92465 GCA_013401275.1 Pandion haliaetus | reverse complement strand
TCCCCCCCGCCCCCCGCCCCGCCAATGAATCAGTGCTTGAGAGATACCAAAGGCACACTAAAATTATAATCTGGTTTGTAAAAAATACAGCTTTCTTGGTTAAATATTTTTAAGTGGTCTAATTACCTTAAATTTAGGTTTTAATTTTAATATCCTATTTTCTACTCATCTAGCTGCCTTTCTTAAATGTTTCCTATTAACATTCATTTATGTTCTTGTTGGCTTTTGTAGGTGGCCAAGTAAAATAAGAAATAGCAGCTTGTTATTTTGATAACCCTGGTATTTTCAAGCAATTACAAACATAGAACAGGAGAATGTAAAGAAGAGAAAGGGAAAACCTGTATAGTAGAAACATCCAGGTTTTGCAATTACTGACACAAAATAAAGGCTTCCAAGCTACTGCTAAACACTTACACATTCTCTGTACCAGAAAATGTGACGTTACATGGTGTTTGAAATAGGACCTTTCATATATTAACATAGAAAAATATACTTTGTTACGAGTTAACAAAAATAACTTAGATTTTTGAGAAGCAAGACAAGTCCTTGTTATGATGGAAACTCCATTTGCTGATGTTTTCCAGAAAGTAAGCCCATTAGCCTAAACTGGTGGCTTTCTAATGCTTTTTGTTTGGATGTCCATACAACGCATGTAAGTTTACTGAAAAGAGGGTTTCTTTCTTAATTATCTTTTGTCCATGGATCCCTGAAACAGTGGTTGAAAATTACTGGCTTAAAATCTATCCTCAGAGATTTGTGAGTTTTTTAAGAGGTGGGGTTACAACAGCATCTAAAGGCTGATAACAAAGACGAGAGTTTCTGAACATTCTTGCTGCATTGTGACTTCAAGTCATACTCTCAGTTAGTTTTAACATTTTGGCTTTAGTCTTTATATTAATGTTTAAAAATAAAATGAGGCACTGATGTGATACGGCCTCTTTGTGTCAAAGTACCCTGTGCTTTGGTTTTCAGGGGCCTGACATAATGAGCCAAGGGAAGGAATTACTTCCTTGACAATGAAACGGTTTATCCTCTGTGTTTAAGGACAAACTAAGATATAAAGGGTAGGATGACTAATTCAGTGGAATAATTTAATTTTGGTGAAGCTGAACACTGATGATATACATATTCTACTATGCATTTACTATGCAATTTACAACAACTACTTAACGTTTATCTCTTTAGCTGCACTGAGCTCCATGCCTGTGGTCTTGAATCAGAAAGAACTATCACTTAAATCAATAGGAGTTGTATTTGAATGCAGACTTTGATCTTAAAAGTATTATAAGGATTTATTTTACACCTGAAATAATAATTTAAAAAATATTCAAAGAAAGAGAAGGTTAGGTGTTTCTCTTGAGATTTTCTTAAAGATGTAGTCTTTGGGTAAAATCCTGCTCCACCAAGTTCAAACCTAAACCACTTCCCCTGCTCCCCTTTCTATAGACTCCTTAAAGAATGATTTTTTTTGTAACAGTAGGTTTTAATGACCAACTACTAGTTTGAATGCAATATTAAAATAAATAAGCTATCACAGTACAGAGAAATACGCTTCTAAGTCATATACCCATTGTGCAACACAACCATTCCTCTGAAGATGAAGTGAGATCATTAAAAGTAAGAAGTTATTTTATAGACAATTTAGGTTTTGATGCTTTTCCAAGAGTTCCTTTACTAGTTTCTCTAAGGAGAAGAGATGCTCATCTACGTCTTCTGGTACGAGATTTCTGATAGAATTAGCGAGTTCAAACAGGTACTCTGTGTTTCTTCCACTAGGACCANGTTAGGGTTGTCACAAGTTCCAATGTATAGCAATACATCAAGCGGTTTTACTGATGAGTCTTTTGGATAGAAAATGACAGTCGTAGTCCTGTAGCCTCCCTTCTCTCTGAAGTCCAGGTATGCCTTTACTTCACATTCTTGTCCAGCTGGCAATCTGTAAGCAACACCCCATACACACCCCTGTTGGAGGACATAAGAAAAGAAAATCCAAGCGGTGTTCATAAAGATACTAACAAATTAATGTATTTCTATTGTATTTAGACAAAATTCTCTTTAAAAAATAATTCAGTTTTCGGTCTTTTTATAGCTATTTCTCGCACTGTTTGTAGGAGTCCCAATTTAAAAGGGTTGTTTTATTTAGGAAATCTTCAGTCAAAATGGTAATTATGCCAATTGATCATCCACTTTCTAGCTAATGCTGAGGCCTTTCTTACAAAACAATTTCTTGATGCAGTTAAGTCTGAAGTAGTAAATAGCCTTGGTATGGGCTACTAAGGAGCTGGCAAAAAGGATACAAAGTATCTTCCTGACCTCACAAAATTTGTATCTGAAAATTAAAATTTTAAATGGTGCCAAATTCAAAGCAATTTTGACCAGGTCCTGTCTCTGTTTAGTTGCAGTTTCATTTCTAAGGTCCTGGGTGTCACGCCTGCTACACGTACTTGAAGGGCTGAGTGTGGTAATGTAACTGCACTGAAACTGAATCAGAGAAGTAAAAGCTGAGAGGTGAACCTTCATTTTGCACAAATAAACGTGGCAAACAGCAAACACTGTTAGGATAAATTTCATTACCATCTTTGAGAACCTCAGTATTCCTTCATCCTCTTCACAGTTAACATCTCTCAAAAAGTATTTAACTGTGGTGTGAATTAGTTATACTACCTTACCAAGTTTTATACAAACAAATCCCTGAGATCTGTGTAGGGATTGATTTGCATGGGTTTTTGTTTTGAAGTGGCATAGAAAAATGATGATGGCCTGTTATCCATTAAGGGCTACACATTGTTTCTTATCAGGGCTGTTTTAAAATAAACGGCAGACTGTTTTGTCTGCTGGCAACATCAATGTCGATTCTTCCTGCAGCTAAGTAGGTATACGTATCAGTGCTACAGTATATGATGATAAAGCAATTAACATTTTGGTTTTTTCCCCCTAAAACTGGATTTTAGTATTTAGTCATGATATCAGACGGTGCTGGGGTGGTGGTGTTAATTAAGGAGTGTTGAATTTTGCAGTCAGACTATATGTTGGTCAAAGGCATTTTATTAAGAAAATCAGGAGTCATTTTCTATTGCATCCTTTGCAGATGGTTACAGCGTTTGATGTGCTGTGGCCAGCAACGGCACTAAAGAGTACAAAAATGGGTTCCTCGCTTTCCCTCAGCCGTCTGGGATGCGGGTTCACTCTAGCTGTCTGCAGGAAATGTGTTAGTTTTAAAAACAGCCTCTTCTGCGTATGTTACTCACTTGAGTTAAACCTGCCACTCAGACCTACTTTGGTGTTGATTGGAAAATATATATGGGTGTGGTGGAGACAGGGATTTAAAGCAGACACTTAAGTGTTACTGCTTGTTAATTCATTTAGCTTTCAGTGTAGAGGATTCCTGTTTCAGATGATGGAAAATTACAATCCAGAAATCTGACAAGGAGTATGATGTTCTTCTTCTGTGTGGCTTCCTCGTAACTGGCAAAGAAATTCAGATGGAGCAAGTAAAAATAACTCTCTAAACGAGAGGTTTCCAAGCTGCACTATGTGTATCACTAGTGAAAAAGGACACACAGGCTGGCACAGAGCTGAGAGCCGGCATTGCCAGTAACAGTACCACCACGGTTGTCACCACAGCATGTGGTGTCTGCGTGCAGGGGAGCAATTGCTGTAGTCTGCTATAAGGTATCTTCAAAATAAGGTTACCATTTTGAACTGCAGAATGTGTAACTGAAATTAAAGCCAATTACTTGTGATATCATTTGATGTTTATGTGTAAAGTGTGATTATCTGGGCACACTAGATTCTGGAGAAAAGGGGAAAAAACCCAACCAAACAAAACTGGTTTGCTAAGGGGGGGAAGAAGTTTCTATGGTAACAAATAAGTTTGCTTAACAATACAAACTGAGTGACAACAAACATAAGCATTCTGTATCTATATAGGCATCTGTGTGACATAATGGTACCCGGCAGTACAGTAACGTGAAAAAACCCCTTACTAGAAAGGTACAGAAAATCACAATGAGAGACAGCGCATTGCATTTTGCTGGTTTTGCTAACTGCAAAAAACAGCTGAAGTTTTCAATTACTGCTAAACTTACCTCTCTTTGTGGCTGCTAAGACAGCAGTATCATAATTGTATAGATAAGCAACTGTAAATAAAAACTTAACTACTACCAAAATACCCATCCTCCGTGTCTTATGGCCCGGCGTCATGTGGCCTTGCTCTCCCTCTGCTTCCATGCCATCCTTCCTTCCCTCCTGCCCCTCTAGAGGCACTAGTACCTGCAGGGATTCCCTCCCCGGGAGCGGCGTGAAGCTGGTCGTGTCCATCCATCGATCGCAGCTGTCCCCAGCAAGGTGCCAGAACAGTGCGCACCGCTGGATGCGGGAGGGCCCGGAGGACCAGCAGGGAGCGGGAAAGCCCCCCCATCCCAGGGATATCCTGCAATAGCCGCCCCTGGGCTTCCTAGCTCGCTGCCTTTTTCCTAGGTGCTGAGCAGTCCAACCGAGAGCTCTCTAGTGGGTAAGATCCCTCAAAAAAATTGCAGGTAGTTGTAAGATAGCTTCTTTACTATCAAACAGAATTAGAAATGGGTAAAATGTAAGTCTTAAGTACTTTTATAAGCAGAAAAACCCCTTGATTTTCCTACAGCTTACATGACTGTGAGCCTAGACCTTGTTTCATCTCCCCTCCCTCCCCAGCCCAGGCACTCCCCTTGCAAACAGTTCCACAGTGGTGTCTGAGTGAGACCTAGGGAAAAGGTCGAAAGATAAGCAAGAATGCTAGGCTCAGGCCAATGACCGTTTTCTCTGAACCAGAAGCTAATTTCACAGTATTACATAGAAACCAAAAGCACAGTTGTGGCATTTAATTCCTTAAGCATTTTATCTGTGTAGCAAAAAATAAAGCAAGGGTATCTCCTTTTTTATCACTGCAGTGTAATCTTGATTTGTTTCAGTTTTTATTTTGGGAGGGCAAGATTACAGTTCTGACACAATATCCAGGGTCTACTATGGGCATATCGTCAGCACTATACATATGCTGAAAGTAAATTTCTGCATCTTATAACAGGGCAGCTGAAATGACTATTCTGGGAAGTACTTTAAAATATACCTTTGCTAGTAACAGAGCCAAACTACTTCCAGTTTCTTAGTTTTGATTGATTGATTTGAAACAATCAAGAGTCATTGGTGTAACTCCAAGAAATTTTGAGAGCACTCTTCATTGCACTAAAGATAACTCAATTATTTGCTTGTAGAGAAGCAAAAATTAATAGAGACTTACTACACAGGCTGGGAATGCAACAGGACATTCTGTACACTACAGAGACAGAACAGGAGTACTATACCTCAGGATCTTCAACCAGAGTCACAACTCTTCCAGGCTAAAATTTAAAAAAAAAATCATCACAGTTAGAGGCTTTTACCCAAAATCATGAGCAAACCAAAACAAAACAAGAAAAAAACCAATGAAAAGTAATGAAAGGGTCGGAGAACTAGTCCAGGACAATCCCAATAAGGTCTATTTCTTTGAGATCCAGTATAAATATTTTCTGAGAATAGCTTTTGATCTGTATTACATAAATGGTGATAAACGAAATGTTAAATTCCGAGTGAAAAGTGTCTGCAACATAGAAGTTAAACTAAGGGCAGTCATAAACGGGGAGGTTTTGAATGTCCTTGCTTTGTATGTGCTATGCAGACTCAATTCTATTCCTATTCCATTCTATTAAAATGGTGACAATTATTCATTAATGTAGAACTATCCTCGAGGAGCGCACCTTCCTCAGTCGTGTTGCTTCTCCACAGTACTATGGAATTTTTTTATCTCCAGACTGACAGACAATAAGGTGAACCTTCTCACTTGTATTCAAGAAGTTGATACGCCGGCATGGAAAATAATGTAACACAGAAATCTAACTTGTGTAGAACTAAGCAAGATACTACCACTTCTTGTTTGGTTTGCACTAACTAGATTTTAGAAAATGTTAATTTCACACTATGACACATGGCAACTCCTAGGTTTAAAAGCTCCTAGCTAATTACGTGTTTTTGAACAAAGAAATCTGCTAGTAATTTTTAGTAAGCACCATGTTACTCAGAGTTGAAAAAACAAGTTTATTGTGCAAAAGACTGTTTTCCCCTTCTTTTCCCCCTCCCCTTACTGGGCAAACGGAGGGTACCTTGGTAATGGCTTATTTTTCCAGTGAGTTACTTCTTGCAGGAAGAGTAGGAAGCCAGTTTGTAAATACTGGAAAGAAAATTGTTGAAATTTGTTGTATAACCTGCAGAATAAAATTTTAAAACATAAAACCCTATGGAGAACTACGTCCGTAGTTTAAAATGGCTAATTTTGGCATCACTGTCTTTGGTTAGAGGTAAGGGAAAGCATTCGTTCAATTCTAGTGTAGGATAGAAATTTAGTCTCTTAGGAGCTGCAAAGATCATCTGAACTTGATGTACTTGGATGCATGCCTTTCATTTAGTCTTGGGTAACTTTCAGTCTTGGGCTACCACATCTCGGTCTTTTTATGACTCATGACTAGTGGTTTCATTGACATGTCCGTGCTCTTCTGTTTGGTAAGTCTGTACTTGTCTTTGTCTCTCTCACACAGTAACAGCGTAGGGTTTTCTCCTACACCGAGTCATTGGCAAGCCACGTGTTCTTTTGGTAACAAGCCAAATACGAAATCTAGTTTTTGCAGAGCACTTCATAGATACCATCAAGTGTAGATATTGCTTATTTAGTGGCAGATCTTTTATAATCTTAAAGGCTACTTATAAGCTGTGAGGTGCTGCGTTTTTTCATTTTCATATGCCAGTTCTCCCCCAGGATCAGCCATCTATTCTTGATCTGATTGATAAAATAAGGCAACAAAACTAAATGAATACTAAACGATTACTGTTTGAGTACTTAGAGGAAACAGGTTTGTTACCATGATTAATCAAGATAACTTAGGTGTTCCTTTTGGGAAGTTTTTTCCACAGCCATTAATACTTCCCTGACTTGTGTACTCAATACTGGTCGCTAAGGTTTTGTAAATTATGGATTAAAGAGACATTCTGTGGTGGAAACAACTTCCTCTTTATTACCAGGAATGCCTGCACCTGAAGCCTAAATATTAAATGAAAGTGAAGTACTGAAGAGTACTTAATCTTCACATTGGTTGTGTGATGGAAGAACAATCTGATTGTCTGGGGAAGGGCAGGATATTTATTCTACTGGTTTGCAGAGTCCTTGTCTTGCATGGAACTACCTAAACCAAACACCACTAAGGAACCATGGGTATTACCTCCGCTAGCTAAGTAAAGAACACAACTATAAATGAGTGGCTAGATGATATAAACCAAAACCACCTTTGCTGTGCCCAGGGAGTACTGGCAAGGGCAAACTTGAATGATCTCCTAAAGCAGTTGTCTTTGAGGGGTTTGCGTCGGACCTGTGCAGCCTGCTGCCAGGAAGGCTGACAAAGGCAACCTCGCATTGGATCACACTGGAGCAGCAGTGTGGTCTGCGGCCGCGCAGGAATTCTCCAAGGCATCTGTAGCGCTAAGGGCCATCACCCTCCGAATCGGAGGGGAAACCATTGTGGAAAATTAAATACCCGTTGTGTCAGCTCTTAGCATTATGTTTCACTTCAGGCCCTCAATTGTACTGCACACTAGAGTTCCCAAACGTACTTCTGTCTTAGAGTGCGCGTGATGGGAGGTTCTTCTAGGTTTTACCGGTGCAGAGTGTGCGCTAGAGTCTCTGATGTTCTCCTGGCTTGGGGGCTTTGTCTATCTGCGTGGAGATAAAAGTTCCTCGGGACGGTCCTGAGGTCTAGCTGATGTGTGCTACGAGATAGTGGGGTAAACTGAAATAAGATCTTCCACTGTTAAGATTGTTTTCAGTGGTACCATAGACTGCTTAGCTACTAAAATTACTAAATATTTACTGATAGAGAAATCAATTAATTTTTGCATCTGGACATGAAAGTAAGATGGAATAAAAGGAAGTATGACCTTGGAAATAATTTTATCTTGATTACCTCTTAAATTTTTTCGGAAAGGGAGGTGGAAGTTTGCTATAAGGAATGTAGTAATTTCAAATGGTTTCCTTAAAAGCACAAGCTTATTTAAGCAAAGTGTAGCCTTTTCTACTTCCTTTTCCTGTGGCTCCTTATGGCCTAACAGGAGCCTATCTAGCTGTCCTCTTCCCTGTAGCCCCCTCGCTGGCAGCTGTCTGATGGGAAGAAACCGCCAGGGTAAATCAGGGAATCGCGGACGTGGAGATCCTTTAGTCCAACCCCCTTTTTTTCCATTTCACCTTTAACAAACTTAAAAGCCCATCATTATCTTAAAATGATTTAACCTTAAGCTGACCCAGTAATTCCATGCATGCAGAAACTCAAGAGTTTTCTGTTTGGATGCTGTCTGGCGGCAGACAGCTGGAGCTAGATTAATCACGCCATCAAGTTCCGCCAGGTTTTTTTTTTTTGCTAAGCACATCAGAGGGCTGGGAAGAAAGACGGTCTCTGGCAGAGCCAGAACTGAGGTTCCCCAAACGTCAGGCCTGTCGGTGTGCTGTGCAGTCAAGCGAGTGCCAGCGCCGGATCGAGGAGAGCAGCTAAAGCAAATGGTCCGAAGCTGGGAGGGAGGAGCATTGTAAGGAGAGGAAGCCAAACTTCACTGGCAGCAGCAAGCTATTAGTTTGGTTCAAACGATATTGTGGTAATAACGGCTTCAACCCTTGAATGCGTTTACACTTCTGTGCTGTTCCATGCAAACCAAACCCCCAGACTTTAATGTTTGAGAAGGTTTATGTGAATCATGCAGGTTTGCATTTCTGATGCCATTTTTTCTTAAGCTTGCACTAAGAAATTTGAGTTTGCCATTTGTGAAAACATTTTTGTTGCTTACTCACATCTTTCTAGGCCGATAGCATTTTTTTTCAGGGAACACTGTTATTGCCTGGTAAAATTCAAGCTGCTTTAATGTACTATTTGGAATAATCCTCCAAAAATCTCATTTTTAAATACAGCTAATGTATAAGTTGCTGTATATTTTTCAAGAAATGTTTATTCCTTTTTTGCATTTAATCTGTTGTAACAAAACTTTTTCCAATTTAACATCCTGTAAACTATAAAATACGGCTCCATGATTAAACATCACTGTATAACTAGTTAACCGACCTGTTACAGTATGAGTTGAGCAGTTCAAAGTACAATTACAAGGTCAACTGAGTTTTGTACTGAAAGCTTGCAGCCACTGTACGTAAAAGTGCTCTCTGTGGTTTTGTTGTGCTGAGCGTGGAATGTTGGAGCAACGAGTGTTTTCAGAAGAGGTTTTCTTAACTTGTTGGCTACTATTTTATTGCCGTTCTTTAAAATGTGCTAGTACTGAAGGACGTGTTTCACTTGTAGCTCACCCACAAGAGATGTAATTCATCTCTGATGTCAAGGATTGTAAAGATCCTTGATCTCTAGTGGAGAGCGCTTGGCCTGGTGAAATGGGAGGTCCCAGCTGTGCGCTAAGGGAGCCTTTTTGCCTTGCAAGTAGGAGTAACAACTCAGGGCTGCAGGAATACAAAAAGGCATTAACTTGTTGATGCCAAGTGTTTTATATAAAACATAAAATGCATTAACCGGTCTACATAAATAATGACCTGTGCCCTCAGCCTGTCCAGACAAGCATCTAAATAGGAGCAGAACAAATCATGGGCTTGTGGGGGCTGGTTTTTTGTTGGTTTAAGGCTCTGTATGCTTGCAGGTGATGGTTCTGGGTCTGATCTTGACTGGGGCAGAAATTTGAATGTCTAAGCTTCTTGGAACCAAGTATATGCTAGTGGATAGCGCGTGCCCATTTCACAAGATTTCCGGTATCTGCACAAAGACGGTCGCTCCGAGTACTCCCCTGAATTGCAGCGAGCCCAGCAGAAGATAATGCAATGAGGTCACCAAGGATACTTGCAAAAAGGAACAAAAACTGGCTGGTGTGGGTTTTATTCCTTTCGGAAGCCCCAAGAGCAGGACTTTCTCTGTTGACTGATGGGGTTTTTAAATTACTACTCTTTTTCAAAGCCTGGTTTCCTAAGTAGGGGATGCTGATGGGATCACACTCTTCTATGCAGCGCCCTAACAACTTTTGCACGTGCTTTTCGATTCATCCCAATTCAAGAGAAGAATATAAATTTCCTAATGCTCATCCAAACATCACCTTTGAAAAGGAATGACTGGTAGGTGAGAAATTATAGTGTTCCCACTGAGAAAGCGAACGATAGCTGTCCAGTCAGCAGACCTAACTGAGCCAGCCGCAGGGCACGCTGCATCTCTGCCGCCAGGTGAGGCGGCAGCAGAGAGCGGGGCAGGTTTGGGGACAGGAATTGTCTGTATGACAGCACATAAGCCGGGTGACAAAGCGAGGCTTTCGACTCGATCTTAAAAGCAATGTGGCAAAGCGTTTTGGGGCTCGAGGTCAGAACTGGGACAGCTGCATTTGCACAGCGCTGCTCCAACCTGAAAAACACGCCTGCTGAGTCCGCTTGCACATAATTTGTTTTTTTGCAGTAAACTCTTTTTTTTTTTTTTTTTAAATACTAAATGCCCAACTTATGCTAGTACCTGAAGCGTGGTGATTTGCCTTGCAGAAAAGTAAACGCAAGGGCAGGGGGGTTGTATTATCTTTCAGCACTGTGCAAGTTATTTTATGGTTTTTGAGGTTCTAACTAGTGCTATTCAGAACTAGATGAAAATTTCTTCCGTGCCACATGTAGCATGCTGTGTTTTATTTTTAAGAAGAATCCTTATGCCTTTTCTGAAGGAGCTCTTTTAAAGCTGTATGCCAGTTTTAGAGTGGAGTTACCAGGGTGCAGGTTAGACAACTGCCTTAGGGAGCATCAGGAAAACATAATTTCATGATACAAAAGCAGCATTCAAAGTAGGTAAGTTGTTAGCTGTATGCAGGTATCAGTTTCTATACATTTATGATCAGTTTGCATTTCTGATGACTAAATCATGAGCAGCATCTGCAGCTGTAAATAACAGTCCTGCCACATCAAAGTCATTCATCTAACTTGCTGGATGCTTCTGTAACCTATTGTTTCTTTAACATTTGTTGAGCTATTTAGAATCATATAAGGGTGTTAGCCCTTCTATAGGGAGGGTGGTACAGGCTTTCCAAGCAGGGTAAGACTCTGTTATTCTCACTCCTGAGAAAATACGTGTGTTTGCACGAAATGGGGAAATGGTCACTTCGGAAATTTTAGTTTCTTTCTCTTGGTGGCTTTTTTTTTTCCCCCCTTTTCCAAACAGTAAATATTTCCTCTTCCACAAGTTTTCATCTGCAAGTAAAAAAGCTGAAAAACGGTGAGGTAGTTACTCAAATCACCGCTTCTGGCCTCGAGTTGCTAACTAGCCTTTCTCTTCAAAGCCTGACACCCACACTGGGGCATTTTCCCTTAGTTATTCAGATTAATGT
>VYZV01022041.1:43378-74954 GCA_013401275.1 Pandion haliaetus | reverse complement strand
AGTGCCTCAGTGAGTGTTGTTGAACAGAAGTGAATATTAATTTATTTGCAACTCATGTTTTCAGTTTGCTTCCAGGCTTCACAGAGGTCTGGATTTAATGTGCAGAGGTACTCTATTGCTGTAAAGGATTGTTGGATAATCGGAAATATCTGTCCCTGGTTCGGATTAAAATATTTATTGCCAGCCTAAATCCATCCCAGAGCACAATGTTTGTTATAGGTCTATGTATAAAAGTGAAAAAACAGATAGGATTTTCTTTTTAAGTTGTAATGACCAGACAATTAAAATTAATTATTGCGTAAGATCACAAAATAAATCGGTTTTTTAAATATTTGCAGGATATTAGAGTTGCTAATACCAATTACTGATCGGATTTGTGACAAAGGCAAAGGCAAAGTGAGCCCTGTGTATTCAGCAGTGTATGGTGGTCATAAAGAATGTTTGGAAGCATTACTTAAAGAAGGCTACAGTCCAGATGCTCAAGAGTGCCTTAACTTTGACTGCAGATCACCCATGTGTATGGTCTTCCAAAAAGAGTAAGTATCTCTCTTACATTTTGAAACTATTCATAATTATGTTGGCCTTTATTTAACTTTTTTTAAATGTGCGGTTTTCCTGCCCTCCTTCCTTAATTCTTGAGCTGCTGGAGTTAAACTGTAAGTACCCGAATGGTGTGTGGGCTTTGGATTGCATGCACGAGCTCAAGAAGCTCGCTGAAATCTCCAAGGGGAAGCTCGGCTCTTTGAAGAAGACTCTTGTAGAACATAATTGCAGTTTTCGTGCTTTCAGAAGGCCTTATCAACACATCTCTGTCTTCTGGGAGCATGACTCGATGCTGTAATTGGATCAAAAGGACTCTTAAGTAGCCAGATCCTTTTCAGTAATGACGAGTTGTTGTACAATAGTGTTTTCCGTATGCTAGTCTCGTGCGTAAGACAAGCAGAATTAATCAGCTCAATGCTATAGCTCTAAGGAGGACTGGGAAACCGAATGATACGTTCTTTTAGATCATGACCCATTTCTTTTTATGCCTGGCGAGTGATGTGTACCCCTGGTATTCAGCAGGAAATAAAACAATGCTTACTTCATAATGCAAAGGCTATAATTTTGGAGGAAAAATAATAAAGTATAAAAGCCTTACTCCGAAGTGTGTGTGTGTGTGTGTGTATGTGGTATGTCAGTTGATGTGCTCTTCGTGTCCTTATTGTTGANCAGAAATTTCTTCTTCCTTCTTCTGTGGGAAATTAATTCATGGAGGAATTAATTACTTACTGTAAAAGTTCTTGATGTTGCTGACCCCAGGCTCGCCTTGTGCTCCTCCCAAACTAATTCAATGTATACAATAACATTCAAAGGATTGAACACCGGCACAGCTCAAATCTAGATAGAGAATCACATGTCAGTCACTTCTTGGCAGTTCTGACCTTTGTATAGACCTGTAATGTCATTATGTTTTAGATTTTAATTAAGACTTGAGAGCAATTACCTGGTAACTGCTTTACCCCTTAGAACAACAGAGGTATTTCATGTGGTAGAGAATGCATATGAAAAGTTTTTTTTTCTTCACCTGATTGCTATCATGTAGTATTTTGCCAGAATTCTAGTTAGTTGACCCTTTGTAGACACGCTTCCTCAGGAATATTAATGTGAAGTAATGTTATGTGGCTAGCGTGCTTCATCAAGGAAAATATCTTCATAAATGCTTTTAAATCCTCTTAAAACTCAGATTCTAACAGAATAGTTCATGTAAAGGGATCAATATCTATTGCTTATGTGCTACCATTTAAATTTATGAGGTTATGGTAATAGTGAATTTTGTTCATCCCCATTAAAAAGCAGTTTATCCAGTAGATGCAAAATCATAGCTCTTGGGGCTGGCTTACATTTGGGAATCACGATTTCAGTTTCTCATTCTTGCTTCTTTTCTTCCACGTGACCTGCTCTGATTTCCTTTAGGTAGGGAAGAAAAATGAAAATACGCAATATTTTAACACTTCTTAGATTCTAGAAGTTCATCACCTGCAAACCTTTTTAGCCAAAATACTATCATTTGGAGGATGTGCCTTGGTGCCCTGAATCCTGTAAGCAGCTGAGGCTTGCACACAGATATGCAGAGGCTATTTGAGAAATTATTTTTTATGAGAAAGCCTGTTCTAATTAAAAATTATGGTCTTGATGAGATGCACTTTTTTTTTGCCCTGGATAAAGCTGTTGAAAGAATTAACTGTGCTGGGATATTCTTTGTTGGAATACGTTTGAATATATGTGTTTGTAAAGTGCGTACTATTTGCATGCTACTAATTAATAGGATCGCACCTTCTTACAGTTCTGGCTTAGGAAAACTTAAAAAAACTTTACCAAATATATGCCATCAATCTACAATGCCATAATTGCAATAAATAACTTGCCAGTTTCATAATGGTCCTGAAGTGAAAATACTACAGTAATATTCTGATTGAGTTTATCCTACTTGAAGTAAAAGGGCTTATTTCAAAGAGGGAGATCAAGGACAGAATTAAGATGGGTTTTTTTAGTAGTGAAAGTACATCCCAGTGACTGTGCCTGTTACAGCCTCTTGTGTCTCTGGTCAGGCTGCAGGTGGTTTTGAATTGCTGGAGGCAGGAACTCATCCACAACAGCGCATGTGAAATCACGCGGCAGGGTACGAGGCAGAGTGTGCTTTTCCGCATCTCCATGCGTGATGTATAAGGTGTGCAGTGAAGCAGTGCATAGGGTTTGTTATTACTGGGTTTCATTGCAGTCTCCTAGAAAGTATCTTTAAAAATCCTCGGATACCGTTTTTCCCCTTCTGTCCTATTCTTAGTACACAATAAATAATTTAGGAAGGGATGCGGACCAGGTAACTACTAAAATATGCTGTAAATGAGGCAGGTAACATGTATCACCACTTCTGTGAAGTCATGTGCAATCTGGTTACTAACTAACAACACACTAATTGTCAGTCATAATCTCATTCGTTATCATATTACCGTATTATAATTGATAATGATGAAATTATTTTCATAAAAACCACTTTAAAACGTTTACAACAGTTCAGCGGGTTGCAGAGCTACCTGGGTGTAAATTAAACCCTTAACAAATGTGAAGTTCAGGCTGGTTCCCAAGTTCTGGGGCATGCAGTCATTTGATATTTTTGCATACTTGTCCAGCTGTTGCATACGGCACGTTTTTAAGGTGAAACCTAATCAAGTGGGCACGGTGCTTTCTGCTTATAGCAGGCGCGTCATGGATCAGCAGCGTGGCGATACCTCTGGGTTACAGATCCCAGTAACTGATGACTTCGGGAGGTTTCTGTCTGTGATGATCAAAAGGCTTGCTTTGAAGGGCTGCACGTTGCTTGGAACCATAGGTTTTTTCAGGACAAAAAGAACAAATGAGTTAAATGTGAGGACTGGAGTCTCCTGAACTAGTTCTACGTTTTAAAGTGATGCTTTCCAGAAAGAACTGCAGTCCGAATGGTATGCTGGGTTTTTCTTTGGTTTTGGGGGAGTTTCGGTAGAAGAAATTTGCTTTCCCGAAGGTAAGAAGTGGCACGGCGGGTGCTTTCTGGGGAAGAACTAACAGGATGTCCTGTTCCTTGTGTGCTGTTCATAGGTTTTTTAATTTCATTGATATTTTCCTGAAATACGGGATCACCTTACTTGGGATTAATTTGGGATATTGCCTGTTCCATGAAAAGTTTACTTTGTTTCAACGCTTCTTGAAGCTGGGCTGTTCACTGCCTTCTGGGGACCAGTTATCGGAGTTCCTAAGTTACACAACTGAAGCGCATGAGGAGTACAAGGAATGGCTGCCTTATCTGCTCTTGGCTGGTTTTAATCCAGTGAATTTAATGCGCAGATTCTGGTAAGCAGATAACGTTATCTTGTTTACTTAAATATTGTATGCTAATCTGCAAAGCTGTTGCCAATGTTATTTAACGCCTGCTTTCAGAGGATAGTACTTCATAATCGGTTGCCATGATTAGGAATGGTGAGGGTTACGGAAAGTCTGAAATAAATCATTCATGGGTAATGGCTGGATTCAGTAAAACAAATTTCTTTCAGGAAGAAAGTCAGAAATGAGATTGCTGTATCACTACCTTGGAGAAAGGCATCATTCTGCCATTTCTATATCGAACATCTCTTATTAACCCCCAAAGTTAGTTGCAAATTGCGTGTGTGTGTATAATACGGTAATGGGAAGAAGAATTTCAAATACTGAGAAAGAGGTCAGGAGGGATGGGAAACAAACGTAAGGTGAAGCTGGGCCAAGGCTAGGAGAAGAGGAAACGGATGCAGTTAGAGATTGTGTTAAACAAAATAATGTGGCAAAAATTCCAGTCTGGGGCGGGGGGGGTTGTTAGTTTTGGTTTTGGGGTTTTTTTTTAAGTTTTTCCACGTACAAGTAACTGTTTGGTGATGTTTTCTGTTTAATTAGGCACTACAGAATTAAACTTGTGTTTTAAACGATGAAGTATTTGTATGTTTTTCTGGGTTTTTTTCTTGTCTGTGAAGATGACGCTTAGGCTTTACTACCATATGTCTCAGCTGTTAACAACATAATGTGAGAAGCATAAACTCATTACATGCATTACTTAGCCGTATGAAAGGAGTAGGATTTTACGGTTTACTTAAATGCTGATTTATATTTCAGGTACTGTTAAGATATCGTGGTTAAGATATCATCAGTCGTTTTAAGTGCATTCATCTATGACTTAGTGAGATTCTGTTAATCATTATCATCCATGGCTTCCTGAACAGTAATTAGAGGAGTATATATAAAGCGTGGGATATCAGTGCTTCTGTAGATCATATTTATTCATAGAAGACTAAGTGATTGCAAAAGTAAACACACTACAAGATTGCAATTCAGTGAGTAAACAAAACTCACTGTCCATGTATGTCATCTATGATGCTTTTTGATATTTTGTTACGTAGTCCACAAATACTTTTATACCAGTCACTTCCTTTGTCTAAATATCCACTTTTTAAAACAATACGTATCACATCATAATCCACAAAACGAATGTTTTTCTAAGTTTAACTTCAACATTAACTATTCCATCCTGGAAAATAATAGAAGGATAGTAGACAGCAAATGACATTTATGCATTCATTAACTGTCTCTGGGTCATTCTGTAAAACAACTGTATAATCAATCATAAACCGGTCAGTCTAGAGCACTGACAATTTTAATTAGCAGTGGAAAAAATAAAATCACCATTCTCCTTAGAGAAAGCTAGGCAATCAGATCTCTCTTCTGTGTGGTTTTCAGTGAATGTATGAAAGTTCAGTCAAATATGAAAAATGAAATAATAATAACTGGAAAGGACAATAATTTTGACATGAATCTCTTGTAAGAAGCAAGTGTATTAAAAATTTTTAGTCTGGTATTTCTCTCTATTTAGAGGATTTAGATTTCCATTCAAATGAAAATTCAGGGCTGTGTACATCTAGCCGAGAAGCTGTTCTGTGAGACTGCATGGCTTTTCAGCATGTGCAGTACTGGAACAGGTGTTTTACCTGCTGCTACTTAAACCTCCTTATACACTTCATTCAGTTAAGCTCTTGTTAAAAGTTCTTCACAGTCAAATCTGCTAAAGGCTTGAAATGTAAATCATACTGATTTCTGAATACATGTAAATGCAATCTTTGGTAAATCATACTGATTTCTGAATACAAAGATTTCCCAATCTTTGGTAGAAGGAGAGTTTGAAACGCGTGTTTTGTGGATTTCTTTTTGTTTTGTTTCGTTTTAATAAGTAAGTATCTGAATCTATGTGCATTTTCTCCCCAAACGTGATGGTAACGCTTATAATGCTCTGCTGTCTTGACCCCTTATTAAAATTTAGGTGGGAATGGAATAAGAAATTAGTGCAGAGGAGAATGCTGCCTATTACTGAGCATTGAAATTTCAGAGCAGAGATTTTTCTCTTATAGTGTAACTTTTAAAAAGAAATGGTGGGAGACAAAATTACATTAGTAAAGGCTTGTGCTGTCAAAATTACTCTGGATTTCTCTTTAGTGGTTTTCTGTTTCTGGGCTTGGGACGTAGGTTGTTACGGATTTGTTAGAAAATAGTAAAGCTTTCTATGCGTTGTTTCCATTGTTATATTTATGCTATTGTGTAAAATGATACTTTAGGGGAGTTTTTGTCATGCAGGATTTTCTCTGTGAGCGGGAATGCCCTTAATTTCATCCTGGAGTTTACGAACTGGAAGAGACTTCCTCCAGCTGTAGAGCAAGACCTTTCAGACTACAAAGAGAAGTTCACTTGGACTCCCAAGAGCCATTTTGGTAAGCAATAGAGTTAGGAAAAAAAGTCTCTGTGTGTGCCAGCTTCCAGGCTGTAAGTGGGAAACAGGTCTTTGTGCTAATGCATGACAGCAAAGAAGGTTCAACAGTCGATAGACATTGCTTGTCCAGAAACTGGGGAGCAGAAATAGCACTTACCCTGAACAAACAAACAAGCAAAACATCTTTGTGCGAATTTGACTCATTACATTGTTCAATTCAGAGTTAGCGTGTTTCAAGTAGTAGGTCTTCTCAGTTTAGGCTATCTTGTCTTCAAACTAACGCACGTGCTATAAAACAGCGGTAATGACTGTAAGTTAGTACTGTGCCGTGCTGGAATGATTCGTTCAGCCTCTTGGAAGATTTAAGGGAAGATGATCAATATTAGTTGGTCACATTTTCTAGACAATATCCCACTGGTTTTATTTTTTTCCAGTTTGATTTGTATTTCCAGTGGAGTGTCTATGCTGTTCTGTAAGCATTTGACAGTAAAGTACAAGCCATACAAATCATCGTATTAAATACCTACAAATCTAGCTGTTCATTTTCACTCCTGTAATCAAAATGTGGTCAACGAAACAGATTCAATAATCGATTGTCCAGGAAAACACTAGTGTTCGCTGCATTCACCCTTCAGAAAAGCAGCTTTAACATACAGGTCAAGCTCTGTGACCTATGCATTACATTACTGAAAAATTGCACTCAGCTGTCTTTGGTAGTGACTCATTTCAAAGCCAATTCTCCTTTAAAAGGGTCTGTAATAATTTTTAAAATGTCTAAGTGATAGTTATTAAATAATACTTCCTTTGGAATATTTGGAGCTAATTAGGATATCTTTTTGGAGTGAAATAAAAAGGCTTTGTTAGGGGAAATTTAGATGAAGTTCTCTCTTTGTTTCCTTTGCTATTAGTAAATGTATTTGTGTTGTAACTAAAGCCAAAGAGAGGAAGCAGAGGAGGAAGAAGCAGGGTGGGGGAGTTTGAAAGTTTTCTCTTATTCTTTCAGCCAAGAGCAGTCAGGGCGAGCAGGCCAGCTGCTGTGCTGAGCAGCAGGCTTCCCTGCTTGGGAAACACCGAGCACTTGAACTGAGAGAAGCTGGTCATGGGAGTGCGCACAGGCAATTAAAAAGGAAGGGTTCGTGCAGAAAAGTCCCGAGAACTGGTGTTCACACCTCCAGCTGAAGGCTTAAAATGTATGGTCCCGTGGAGTTACACACCTGCTGTACTTAACCTTCTGCACTGAAATACAGAAATGACTGGAAGTTAGTATTACAGACTCCGTGTGAAAAAAATAAGTGGAGAAGCCACTCCACGAGAGTTTGGAGGCACTAGAGTTCTGTATCAGGATAAGTTGATCTATAATGTGAAAGTTTTGTGTTTGAGCGAATGCACCTTTACAGACAGGTTTGTGTATCTTTCGTCACAGTGCTTCTCCTAAGTCAAGTCATTTAGCAACATGTTAGAACATTTGGCATCATAGGCCAACTGAGTCATGCTATCATTTAATACTTGTCTTAAAAGTGTTTCCCCTTCGGTTATTTTGTTGCTGGATTTACTTCTAGACTTAATTTTTCATTTCTTGTAAGGTGGCATGAGCCTCTCTCTCCCCAAGCAGGTAGCTGTTCTAGGCTGGTTAGGTAAAACTTCCTGATTAAGGATAAAATGATTCTTTGACGCTTTGCTTCTAGAAGTAAGGTAACTTTTCTAGCTGCTAGAGGGAGATTCCGAAAATGCTGATTCTAGCAGGCAACAGTCCTTCACTATCAAGAACTCTGCCTCGTTACCTGCCCAGAGAGTGGGGGGGTTCACACAGGATCCAGCTAAACTGGGTAACCGCAGGCAAGCAATGTAATCCCATGGTGTCCTGTTCAGTGTTTGACTTGTTTTTTAATTTTTCAGCCTTCATTCCTTCTCTGTCTCATCTTTGTCGTCTTGAGATCCGGTCCATTCTGACAAGTGAACACCTGCGATCGGACCGGTTTATCCGGGAATTGCCATTGCCAGCTTGTCTCCAGGACTACCTTCTCTACTTAGACGTACTGCGAGTCAACGCTATCCCAGAAGCGGAGGATTATCTGAGGGAGAGTGGAGGGAGCTCCCTCTACCAGTCACTCCAGCGCTGAAGGTGCAGAGAGGAGGGATGCCCGTAACACCTGTGTTAGGTGGTGACTGAACTCTGCGGCTGCAGATTTTGTAATGGCAATTGGCAGACACTGGAGAAGAACTATTGTAAATAACTGTAGTAATAAGTCTTTTCATGCTGTAGTTTTATACGGGTATCTAGAAGTTTGTTAGAAGTTCTGTGATTTATTTGTTTAAAAAGTCTCTTGTAGCTTTTCTTAAGTCTGAACATTTTCTGGTTTCTGAAAGGAAATTTTTAACTCTTACGGAGTAAAACTAGCTTGTTCCATGAACATCGCTTATCTAGTGGTCAAAATCTATTTGGTCAGACGCTGTTAGCAGACACTTTATTCCAAGTACTGCATGATACCACATGAAATTATCTGAAAGTCAAAGAACACAATATTGTATTATTGTTATGAATTTATGTGTTTGGGAATGGTCTAGCTGAACCAGAGATAGGAAAATAATAATATCAGAAAAGAAATTGTTTGCTGAAGGAACAGTGATTTTTCTTTTATTTTCCTGTCCTTGGTTATCTATATTTGGCGGAACGTTGGAGTGGGAGGCTGGCTTGGAGCCTGCACACCGTCCCTCCGCTTGCGTAGCCCATAGGCAAGGCACAAAACGTCCCCACAAGCACACCGGCACGGCACAGCTCTACAAAAATCCTTCCTTCAATGAAGTGAAAAAGCAACCGCCATCCCCACGGGCTGGGTGACGGGGCCGGGGCAGGGACACCGTGGTGGAAGACAGCTGCATCCCTTGCGCTGGGAAAGCCCTCGTCCTGCAGCGGCGAAGCCGGCGTTGCCAGGCTTACTGGTAGTAGATGCTGAAGGCGTGGAGGATGTACAGGAAGGTTGTGATGAAGGCGAAGAACTGCACGAGAGGAAGAAGAGCAAAAGCTGGGGTCAGCTGGGAGAGTCTAACCCCATCTCCTCTCGGTGCTCGCGACGGGGGGAGACCTCCCAGCCTAGAGCTCTCTCCAGCCTCAAAGAAGGGGCAAAGACCCCCATAGTTCCCAGGAGGCTGCCCCGCAAGGGTGTCCACGACCTGCTGGACCCTGAGAAGCCCACCCTGGCTGCGTGATGCAACAGAGGCGAGGAGCTGAAGCTCTGACCAGCGTGACACCGCTGGGCTTCAGGGTGGCTCTGCTGTGGCTTTAGTATTTGCTCTTACAACTCCCCAAGGGGAACTGTGGGTTCTCTGGCCCGCCTGGGGTTTTCTGGACTGACTCACCGACGCGGCGCTGTTGAGCTGGTAGTAAAGTGGCGAGTTGGGGCCAAGCTCAGAGTGGATTGTCGCGTTGGCTTGCAAGACAGCAGCGCTCATGTACAGAATGGCCGTGGCACCGTGGTACAAACTGTCCTACAAAACAAAGGAGCGGCAAGGATCAAAGCCTGCACGGGGACTGTCCTTTTCTAATTGGCCCTGAGGCACGAGGTCCATCCTCCGCATGTGCGAGCGCTCACACGTGGACTCACATGTGCCCAGACGGGCTGGGACTAAACCCTCGTACCACGCCGATCCCTCCCCTCTGCCCACACGGCACCCGTGGTGTAGCACAGCTTCCCTCAGCATTTGCAATCAAGGCAAAAGGAAGAAAAAGGGCTGGTTGGTTGCAGAAGGGCTGGCGGCCGGCCTGCTAACCCGTCCCCAGCCGCGATGGTCCTGCACCCACAGTGCTGCTGCCAACATCTGCCAGCGTCCCAGCCCCTCCTTACCAGCACTTTCCAGTTCTCGCTGTTTTTGTGAAAGCCGAAGAGGTAGCATATAAGGAGCAGCAGGGAGATGAGGCAGGAGCTGAGGGACACGTACATCACCCATCCCTGCAGCAGTGGGAAGGAGACGGAGGTGGCAGCGACGAGGATCCACACCCAGGTCCCGCAGAGCTGCCGGGGACAAACACAGGTGCCTCTGCTGAGCACGGGATGCGGAAAGCCCCTTCTCCTCCCCGAGTCCCTCCCGGGCTGGCCCCAGCAGCCGTTGGAAGCCCTGCAGCTTCGGGCACTGTGGACCTGTAGCATCCCAGCACGACAGCAGCACCACAAGCTGGCACGAGTTTCCCTTAACACTCTTGGGAAATACTTCAAAACATCTATTGCAAAAGGGAAAGGTTTGCTGCTGTGTTCGACGCAAGGAAACATCTCACTGCAAGGGCTTTGGCGGAGAAGCCAGAAAATATGCTTTTATCTGGGAAAGGCGAACAGCCGCATCGGCCCAGCCCTGCCCGCTCGTTAATCTCCTGGGCTTGAAATCGCAGCACGAGGAAGTCTCCTCCTGACTCCACGCACCAGCCCAGAGTCGCTTGCTCTGGATCCACCCAAAATATTTACTGTGCACAGATAGTGTGCAGGGTTATCTGGATAAGCTCACGCTGCCCTGTGCCGTTCCAGCTCTGGTGGATGACACACACACACCCCGCCCCAGATCTGCAGCGGGGCGCTGAGCCCACTGGCACAGGCAGCTCCCAGCAAAGCCCAGCCACAGCAATTGCACCCGTGAAGCGTGGATGGTGTGGGGCACCAGCGCTGTGTCACACGTCCAAGTATACCACCAGTTACCTCAGCGAGTCCCACCGGCTGCGCTCTGGACCCATAAGCAATTGAAAGATTCATGCAATGTCACACGACACCCAATTGCCTTCAAGCCCTTGGAAAGGCTGAATACTGTGAATGAAATTCCCTTGATTTTCAAGCAATTTCTGTGCGATAACTAGAGCTGCTCCTGCCCTGGCAGTGCTGGCAGCTCTTCAGCCTCTCCCAGCCCCGTGGCAGCCAGCGACCCTCGCACAGGCTCCGGCGTGGACCTGGACTGTACCTTGCCCTCAAGCTGTTCCAGAAAAACACATCATGAAGACCACCTGTGCGCATTCAGTACAAGCTAAAAGAAAAGATGTTATTTCCCATTAATGCTGTCTTCAGGTTCGTTTGGGGGGGCTGCTCCCTGATTTTTAAATTTGCTAGAGCCATCAGCGGGGTGCTGTAACGCAGCAAAGCTCGGCATACTCACTATCTCCGGTAGGATGAAGGCGTAGGGGACCTTTTTGAAGACGGTGGGTCCAGAGGGCAAGGCGGGCTGCGTGGAGACCACAGAGGGACTTGCCGAGGCCATCTCTTCTGAGCTGATGCCGTGACCGCTCCAGCTCGGCTTTGCTCACAGTTGCCTGCGCCGCGCCGCTCCTGTGCCGGGTTTTTAACCGACACACCCGCAGGGATGTAATCACAGAAACCAGCCCAGGCTGGCACCACGCTGCTTCCTCTGGCTGAAGGAGCCCTCGGCAGCCCTCCGGTTATTGCGGCCGGCTTCACCCACCCTGCCACCAACACCGGGACCGGAGAGCAACAGGACCCCAGCCCCACCACCAGCACACAATCAAGGTCTTTTAATAAGAGGGGAAAGAAAAAAAAAAAAAATCCTACACCACACTGGGGCAAAAATATTTCCTGCAATTAGTTTTTGTCCTTGGCACTCTTTCAAGCCTGAAATATTTTTGCTGTTGTTGCCTCCTCCCCTTTCTGTTCAGGTTTCTGCTCTACGTTCGCGCCAGATTCCCCCCACACCCACCAGGCACATCCAGCCTTCAAAAACCTGCAGCTGAACACTTTTTACAGACGACTCAAAACACTGGTAAAAGACGGGAGGGTTTGCTCACGTGCTCCTAAATGCCCGGAAGGGTCTGAAGGACAGCTACCAGGACAGCTCTCATTTCTACCCGTTGGCTTCAACAAGCACGGGCCGTTTCCTCCAGCGGACTCTGCCGCACCCCATAACTCACCGATAACTGGTGGGATGAAAGGCTGCAGGTGGCATCGGCCTCATGGCCCAGAGGGGACAGAATGATTCCACTCCCTCAGACAACATGCTACAGCAGGAGGACAACATCCTAGTAAAAAAAACCTTATCTCTCTGTTAGGATGTGATGCCCAAGGAGTTTAGCGTCTATGACAAGCTCTTGCACAATACAGAGCAAAGATCAAATCCATGCTGTTTCTTACTGTCCGAGCACCTCCTAGGCTGGGGGGAGGCGCTTTGTGGCATTTCTGGAGGCTCCAGTTTACAAATGCTGTCAGTGGGACCTGGCTTCGGCCTCCAGGCAGCGTGCTCTGGTCTTTGAAAGATCCTGCTTTAAAACAACGTTTCACACCAGACAAAACTAGTGCCTGGCTCGAACTTGAATGCACCCATGACTCGGTGCCTGCCTGCCTCGTCGGACACGGTGGCAAAGTACCCAGCAGCACACGGAATGCATCCAGACACTGCAGCGCAAAAGAGGCATCAGGTGAATAACTTCCCGCTGGGAGCAGGCAGCGCGTAGGGCCTGTGGTTACGAACTGCTCAGGGGAGAGAAGCCTTTAGCACCCTGGTCCACCTGAGGAGTACCCCGCAGCTCCTTAGCCTGCCCTAGAAAGTCAGCGCAGAGGGAGCTACCGTGCGGCACGGCCGCGCGCAGGGGAAACACAGCGTGCCCCGAATTCTCGCCAGCTTTTATTTGTATTAGGTGGGTCAAGCACATTCCTATGGATAACCCAACCTTTTCCTGAGTGGGAAAGAAAAACAGTAAAACAGTCTAAATACAGAGCAACCTGCTGTCCACTGATTGGACAAGAGATGAGTTTTTTCCCTAACCTGGTTGACCTTGCTTAGCAGCATTCTTAAAGATCATTGCTATTTTCCTTGCCTGTTACCCATCAACTGGGGTACCGTGACAAAGAATCTTTTGTTCACCCTGATTAAAATGAAACTGGAAATTAATTGGAAGCTGCATGAGAGGAGAAAAGTGCTGCCTCAGCATTTGCTCGGCTTAGGCAAAATAGGACACTCGATGTGGCTACAACAGGTACACGTAGCAACAGACAACCATAGCCTTGTCTAACATTGCAAAGGGCAAAATTTAAAATACAATTTACATTAGTTAGGCTGATAAAATAATTTTAGTCTCTCAAAATGTTAAATATGTTAAAATACTCATTACCGTTCAGATAGTACACAGTTTCTTTTTTGTTAGAATTTATTTATATTGTTACCCCGTTCTTACGTAGCCTGTATTGTTCTTCTGTAATCCATTCATACCCCAGGATTGTTTTTCCTCACTTCTCCTAAGAAATCGTAAGCCAGCTCTGAGATATCAAAGGCTTTGTGAGTGTTTTCTGGTGACAGCAGATACTGAAGTGCACCATCATTCTCTCGGCTCTTTTTCAAGAAGTCAGCGATGGCCTTCCAGCGAGATGCTTCAGACTCTTCCTCAGCCCACTTGTAGTCAGGGAGGAAAGTGGACTGGAGGAGAGGGAAGACAGAGTCGTGGTACACCAGGACAAACAGAGACTTCAGAAATTCTCCATCTCTCTGCAGAGGAGAGTATTTGAAAGTACTTCAGTGCAAATAGGCGGTGTTGCGAAGCGCTTCTCCAAAAGTATCGTACACGGGAAAAAAAACCAACCAAACAAGAAAACACTCGACTAACCCCCAGTTCCCAGGATAACAACAGGAAGGGATTTGGCCTTCCTAAACAAACATCAGTTAGCTCAGATGAGCCTCAAACTCACCACCAAGAATTACACTCGACGAACTACAGATCAACAAATCTGCTCTCCAGCCCACCTCCTTTTCCAAACGAGAGAGCAGCGATACGCAGCCAAGCCCTGGCGGTGTTACCGCAAAACGGCAATCTGTACGAGGGTCACTGAGGGCCCTTTGCTCATGGGGTATTTCTGTTTCTTCCTAAAACCACCAGCGTCTGACAACCGTTCCCCACAGCCCCTGCAGGTACACACTGAGTCTCTGCCATGGCTGCCGGCCAAGCGCCAGATCCTCCCCACCTCGGAAGCCCAAACTCCGCTTGTTTCTCTACTGCCCTAGGCGGAGAGCTGCAAGAATCCTACGCTCCTCGCAGCACATGGCTCCTAGCAGGAGGTAAGGCTACACTGTAAATAGTGTTCTTTCATGCTTTGACAGGACATTCTGTGTGTGGCGAGAATTATGCCCTCCCCTGTAAAGACCAATTTGCAAAACCCAGAGACTAAGAATCAGCCTGGCCAATTATCAAACACTGAAAGATCCCGACCACTTTACCTAGACAAGATTTGCGTGCCTCGTTTTCCACACGCACACTAGAAAAACCCCTTCCTGCAAGAAGGACGCACACAGAGCGCTGCCTCCGGGAAAACTCACTGGCCACCAAGACTCTTCCAGAAGTGTTCTAGAAATGCGAGCGCTGTGACTGGCATTGAACACTTCACGTCTCAGCAGGAGATTTAGCAGCAAAGCATCATATAATCGTGCAAGGAGTAAGAATTCGCCAGGCAGCAATCCTACCATGGGAGTGGCACACGACAAATCAGGTAAAACTGGATGGTTCTGGGATTGCGAGGAGTCACTAATTCTGTGAGCAGATCAGCTTTCATTTTGGATGAATGGCCCTGAAAAAGCGATTCTGACTCAACAACATTCTGTTTTGTTTGCACAAACAGGGAGATAGATCTCTGTGTATCTATTCAGTAGCCCGCACAATGAATGAAATACCCTGCTGCTGCTCCCAAGAAGTCAAGTGTCTTGGATCAAGAACCAATGCCTTTCTCATTCAGTTACCTACAGCTTCTCTTTGTCCAGAGGACAAGAGGTAGGACAAGGAACAGGTAAGCCTGGTGACATGGCCAATTCAGTTCCTCTCCAGTTGCCTACACGCCAAAATGGGAGATTACAACTGTCCGAGGTAGGGAGATTTGCAGAATTTGGGGGCCTTTTTCCAGGCAGACTGTGGGAGGACTGGAGGTCAGAGGTTGGAGGAGGAAGGATTATTTTATGGACATACACAGCCCCTTTTGTTACCAGTGGAAAGCTTTTACCAGTCAACTACTGGAAGCACCTCATGAAAGGGAGCCACACTTTGGATATGAACCTGTAATAGCTTCCCCACTAACAACCATATGCAAACACTGAGACAAAAGTTACAACTTAATGTCATGTTCCTTCTTCTCCTAGTTTACTGTTAGAGATATGGGTAAGAGCTGTTAACTGCATTTACCTTACCTACATTTTCTAACTAAACGTATGGTGAGAAGAAAAGCTAACTAGCAATAACACTGACAGCTGCTGGTTCAAACTAGATTGAATATATGTCAAAGAAAAACCTGTAATTTATCACCTTCTCAGATCTCTTCAACGTTCTTTCTCTCTCTGCCCAAGCGCTCTAAAATGAAATGAAATGTAAAATCAGACTGAGATTGTGGACATCTAAAGCAATTCCATTTTTAGCTGCAAAAATCTCTCTCGCTGCAATCCCACAGTAGTGTAAGCTCCTGTTGCAGTCCCCCTTCCCTCACACACCCCCATTCCTCCCTTGTGCCAGTTTAGTTGATTTAAGCAAACAGCCATTCGACCAACTTTTAGAGATGCGAGGATTTGGAGATTTGAAATTATCAGAGCCATATAAAGCCATAAAAATGAAATCAAGGGGATCCACTTTTCAGAAAAACCAGTCACAACTGAGGTTGATTTTTTTCCACCCTACAAGCATGGAGAAATACAGCCTAACCCCAAAGGCTGACAGGTTCTACCAGTAGTGTCCTTCGGGCAGAAATAACTCAGCTGTTGTTGTCTGGTAGTAGGACACCTGCGAGGGACTGCGGTGTAAGTACGGTGAGCGCTGTCCTGCCGCTCAGAAGCTAAGTCAGCTCCTACCTGTCATGAAAGCAGCACTGTCCTAGAAGCCAGACAAACATTCGGACAGCTGATCCACCTGAGCACTCTCTTGCTGCGGCTACAGGGCTAGCAGTGCTCAAACTAGCCCATTCATGTCTTTGCATCCCTTCTGAACGTACTCAAGCGTTCTCTTGCAGTTTTGAAGGCACTAAGACACACGAGGTCAGCACGTACTTGAAACAATTATAAAACTACTTCAGCTGGTTGGCTTTTCCATTTATTTATCTTTCTACAGGATAAAAAAAAGCTCAACATTTTGCAAACTATCTAGAAATCCTGACCGATCAGATGTAATTGAATGCTATTTAGATAACGTACCCGAAGTGCGTCCATCAGGTCTGGTTGGTCCATGAGTTGAGGGAAAGTTGCTAAAATAGGATTACAGATTAAATCTGGAACGGAAAACAAACACATTGAAGGCTAAGGAAGAAACAGGACAGTGTGCAAGGTATCATCACATCAAGGTATTCAGCACATCCCTTCCCCTCAGATTACTTCAGAGGAAAGATTAGCTGTAACAGTACTCCACAGCAGCAGGGAAAGTAGAAAAGCTCTTTAACAACTGCATTCTCTTGACTGTAGCAAACTCTCAGTGGCTGAGAGAGAGAGTTAACCTCAGAGACGAGAGACAAAAACCAGTTACTGGTTTATTAGGAGAAGCCAGCAAGCAAGAGACCTTACCGATTTAACCTAGGGGTAGACCGAGGTGTTTTTCCTCATTTCTGCACCTGTCTGTCTTACAAACATCTGAAATTGTGCTGCCTGGTTTGGATGCTATGAATAAACACGCTTTCATTCTACCTTAACCTGGCTTGTGGTGTGTGCGATTTTAAGATAACCAGGTAACAAGTGGCATAGTAAATTTACCCAATGGGGCACATCATCAAACTGCACAGGACTCCTGCGTGCCTTTCAGGTTAGCTACCGGGTAATAGCTGGGTCTCGCGTTTGAGCTGAACAGGCCGGCTGTGTCAAAATCGGGCAGGGCAGAGCCGCCTCCCCGCAACTGGCAGGAATCAAAGCGCTCTGTTACGATGCACAGCAAATCTTGAGCCCCAGTGGCACTGGGGTCTTGTCATTAGTTTAGTTAATGAGATTGTGGATGAGATTACAAGAGTGCTACAAGTGACATATAGAGGAGTTTTGGCTGAAGTGTCTTCTTTCTCTTACGATTTTAAATATTTAACCTACACTGTTGTTTCTTCATGTTGAAGATGATGGAAAGTTTAGTAAACACTAACCATTCACAAATTAAAAAAAAAAAAACCAAAACCAACATTTCACAGAAGGAAGCCAGAACTGATTACTTTTGTGAAATGTAACAGGCATTTTAAGTTGCCTAGTTCTAAAGTGATAGTTGATTTTGAAATAAGAGAAATCTTGTTTTGTTAACACCAGAAAAAAAAGTAGAAAATGGCTACCAGAACAACTTCTGAAATGCTGGGGTAAAGCCTTTAAATCTTTTCAAATGAAGTCTGAATCCAAATGGATGCAATTTAACTCCAGGAGAGGTCATCAGCCTGTCCTATGTTATAAAGATCAAATCAAGCAAGTATAGCGGTTCTCAAGTGGCCTGTAAAACCCGAAGCATTTTCAGTTTCTCTGTGATAAGATCATTAAATAAAGCATTAATTTATGAAAGGGTCTGACTTTCAGAAAGTGAAATCAGTATACTCAGAATGTAAATTCAAGTTCAAGAAAAATCAGGAAGGGAGTTAAGTTCTGAGCACCTTTGAAAGATGAACCTGTAATTGAGATGCCTAAGTATGGCTGAAGATTGTAAGTGAAAAATGTTAGTAAGTGCCCAAGCAAATTTACTTGCCATAGGAACGGATGATACGTTATTCAGTTTGGAGAAGAGTCGGGAGAAAACACAAGAAAAATCACTTTGCAGCACCAATATAAATTTACCTGTAGTACAGTTAAGAAATGTAATTTTTCCGTATTTCAAATTGATTTTAAAATGGAGAAGACTATAAACTATTACAGTTCTGTTGAAGGAAAGATGTGGAAAGAGTAAGATAAGAGTTGCAAAATCAGAGCAAGATACTGAGTTCTAAAACCAGAACTCTTCCACTTCTGTCTCTCCCTGCTGCATTAGCCAATAAGTAAATAATAATTAACAAAAAAATAAAGAGGCTGACTTAGCCTCAATGACAAAAACATCTGCCTAATCTCTTCTGTAACTCAGAGAGCACGCATACACTACAAATGAATGAGTGAACCTGTGTGCATGTCTAATCTCTCATTGCATGGGTGGTGAAAAGGAAACATTTCTCTTCCAAGTAATCCTTTACCTTTATTTGCTTTTTATTTGTTTGTTTGTTTAGAAATAACCCTTTTCCTATCCACATAGGCTTTTTTTAATGAGAATTTCACTGAAAGCACTTAATTCATACTGCGCAGAAAACAAAACTATTCTTGTGGGTTTTGCATTCTGCGATGTGAAGTGATGTCAAACCGGGCAACACATTAGATGCGAGTTGAAATATTACTCGCTATTACCACAGCGAGTGGCTGTCCTCTTTTTATCAACAGGGACAACGGCTTTCTATTTGTCCCCACAACGCCTGCAGACTGAAAGTTCAAGTGCTGAAATCCTCCACGCAGGGAGCGTGACTTCCGAACCTTGCGAGATGGTCGGTCAATACCAGCACTACCAGGCAACAACATTCTGCAAGTGCCCTGTATCAGCGGGGGTTACCAAAGGGAGACTCTGGCGAGAGTAACTCTCTTCAGGAACCTGGTCTTTCTGCAGCATGCTCTCCGTTACTGAGTTCTCCTCCACAACAGCAACTCTTACCTGTGCTTTGCGTGCTTACTCTGTCTTTCAGGAGTGCATCACCAAGTATTTGTCGATAAAATATCAAGAGATGGATGTAGCACATACTGCCAATTAACGTTTCTGGTAGCAAGCTGTTGAGAACATCAAGAACATGCAGTTGAGATTTTTATTGACAACTGCTCCTACGAAGCATCGTTCACCAAAACTTGAGGGTAATGACAGCTTCATGGAGATGATTATTAGCTCGTATTGGCATCTCCATGAATCTGTCACAGCTTTTGAAGGTGTACATCGATATGGCTCCAAGAGCCAGACTCCTGCTGTTGCAGTTTTCAGTATTATCTAAACTCAAAGACTTTTCAGTTGTTTTCAACAAAATAGCTCTAAGTGTCAAACAGAGATCAAGTGCAATATGCAGGTGACATGGCCCTCAGATTTTTTCCATAGCCGGTGTTTGAGGGAAGGGGAACACTTCAGATCTCTGGAACCATTCTAGGCTATCTGAAATGGTTTTTCATTTTATGGCAGCACACATGCATACTTACTTCAGGATGTCTTTTGACTGCGTGCTTAATGACCTCAGTTTCACTGCAAGCACAGGCTGTTTCTTCAGTGTTATAAACTGATGAAAAACACCACTGCCTGCTTAAGAAATAAATACCCGATATGAAATCTGTCATTTTGAAGTAATATTAAGAATTAGATTACAAGAATGGACATTTAAATTTGGCGAGAGATGCTTTGCTGTAACTCTAATGGTTTAAGGATGGTCTAAAAACCAGGAGGAATTGAACATCTGAAAATATACCAACATATCGGCCATATCAGCATTTGGTCTAACATAAGCTATTGCCTCCCTCTAGGATGGTGGATTCATAATATGTACGGTGTAACGTGGAGCTAAGTGTCCAAACCCAAAAGGTAAAGGCTTCTGTAGTTGGCGGCACGTGTCACTGGCAAATGGATGTTATTACAGCTTCCAGAGGAAAGCCGTGGCCACCCTTATTTAAAACACAAGTGCTCTGTCGTCTGGACTGACCCTTAGTGAAGCTTTATTCAACCCCGCAGGGAAGAACCGGTACGGATGTTCTGTAGCGTGTTTATGCACATGTGGAACTGGCGCATAAGTGATACGGGACTGAACAGCCTGGCTTGGGAACTCTTTAGACCAGTGTAACTGCTGAGCCTTGCACCATCACCCCATAGCCAGAAGTGTTAAGTGCAGCTAAAGAAATAATTGGATACATTTATCAGAAAGAATCCTCAACCTGCAAACACTGGAAGTTACAGAAACATCAGCACTGGCAGATAGTTCTGAATCCCAGCAGCCCTAACAACCACCTCTCCTGAGAGAGCACACAAAACCAAACGAGGCTGCGGTGACTGCGTGCCAATGGGAGATAACGAGAGCATGTTATAAAATAGGTACAGCAGTTGTTGTATCATTTCGTTTACGTAATGTTTAGGAGAAACCACACCTCTTCTTGATATCGATGGGTCAACTTCAACGCCTCTTTCGTAGGGAGTACCACCATTTAACGGCAGCTCATACATCCTGTGAAAGAAGAGCAGCGTAGTTAAAATGAAAAGACCTAAGGATACGCGAGAACAGCACAACCGCTCTCTGAGAAAGAAACAAAGAAACCTGCTGTCTCAAATAAAAAACCAACACGGTGCTTGATGTTATGCCTAGTATTTTATACGAAATGGCTACGCCTAATTAAGTAACCAAACCTCAAATGATAAATTTGAACCTTGTATTATATTGGGAAACTAGTTAATTATTTTAGAAGAAATTAGCAACGTCGATTCTTTTCCATTCCACATGACTCCAATATTTTGCTTATATGAAATTTAACAATTGCTTCACTAAAATGTCTTTGAGGAGTCATCGTTTATGTAGCAAATTTTAGATACAGAAGATTTAAAATGTTGAAGAATAATGGAATCCCAGTTCTGTCAGGGGTACGTCACTGTTGAAGCAAGCATGTAATTTCACTCTCTAGATACCGTTTTTAACAATTTTAGAGATCAGATTTAGAAGAGATTTAAAGACTTACAGAACAGTAGAGGACTCCCGTGGGTATTTTTTTTCCCCTGTAATCCAAATATATTCAGAATACACATATATATGTCTATATATATATATATTTGGTAAAAACCAAGTATTGCAAGTCTGATCTACAGTGAATCATTTCTGTAGATTAACAGAAAGCTTTCCTACATTTAATAAAATAGGAATATGTACATTTTATTATTCTTTAAGATTTTTGGACCCATGAACTAATCATAAATCAGCTGCAAAATAGAAGCTTATTCACACTCTTCAAGCAAATGGTAAGAGCTTCATTCACAACAGCTCTTACCTGCTCCCAGGTCCTAGAAACCAATCTCCTAATTTTTACATACATACAGCAACGTGCACATAAAGAAGAGCCAGAATCAAAAAGGACCTTGTCACCTTCAATTTAGGTAACGATTCTATTTCATATAAACAAAACTCAACATAACTCCCTATTAACTCAGACATTTCCATAGTTTTAAAATTCCACTGAAGAATATTTTTAAACACATACTCACTTGCAACATTTCAAACCTGAATGTTGGGTCCAGGGAGCGCTTTTCCCACCCAAACTTAGTAGAACATACACTGGGTGGGGAAGCAGGACCAACATTCTCACCGAAAGACTAGGTACAGCCTGCACATTGGTCTGGCTTACACCTGCCCCTGCTCCTAGCCTAAAATAGATGTATATACATAGATAGAGAAATAGGGAAAGGGGGAGAGAGAAGGAAAACATAATAAGCTTACTTGGCAGGAACAGGCATTCCACTAGAAGTAAAAAGCTTCAGAAATACCCAGCCACAGCTTAGCTCTCCTCGTTCACCTGTTGACTAGAAAAAAGGAGAAACATAAATAACTTGAGCAGCTAAACCAGAATGAGTAACTGAATCACAAACGATTATTTAGAATAATCACATTAAAACGGTAAAAGCCCCAGAATTGTGGTAAGCAAACATTGATTATGTGGCATTTGCAGGTGTTTGAAGATATTTACCAAACAGCATACACAGTTATGCTGAGGCTGATCATGCATTAATATATTTAAGAGACGAGGATTTATTAAGCCAAGAAACACACATTTAAGGGAAACCTAAGTAGATCAAGCTCCTGAAGAAGAAGAAATGCAGAGACAAAGGTAAAAAACCCCAAACCTGCACTGATGCTCTGAAGAATGCAGGACAGAAAGGAGGAGGGAAAAAAATTTACCCAGAGGATTTACCCTTCTGATTCCAGAGTTAACAGTTCCCAAGGCAGTGACCCTGTGCATTGGAAGGCTTTACTCCTAGCGCCAGAGGCAGTGCCTGGGAAAGGGAGCTGATCCTGGGTGCCAGCCCATCCATTTCCAGACCCCAAAAGCACTCATAACAGGTAGAAACTTGTACACACTCCAGCCTTCACTTACACTTACGCTGTTAACAGAACCAGACAACCTTGCATAACCTTGACCACTCCAATTAGCCTGAGGATGCCCCACTGGGTCTCTCTGAACCATCACTTACCAACACGCTGTTCATCACCAGCACTTACATAGCCCAGTTCCCTACAGAGGTACACCCCACTTGTCTCCCCGCACAACAGTTCTGCATCCCCACCACACTATCAGCCTGTCTCTCCTCCACATCTCCACAGGCACTGCACTCCCGCACCCCAAGTTCATACAGGTGTTAGTGAAAGAGAAAATACAGCAATACTCCCCTTTGCAACTTCTCCGTCCACCTTTTCAGAAGTCTGTTGCCCACCATTTACTACCCTGCTTGCTAACCATTGTGGTTACCCCACTTTCCATCTTTCACCCATGATTGACTTGACTGCCGAGATTCACCTGAGTAAGACTGCGACCATAATGAAAATGTAAGTGTTCCGAAAGAGGCAGCGAGACTCGAGTCAGTTCTGTTGACAAAATGGCCGAGATCTTTCAGAACAGTGACCTGTTCCAAAAAGCCTGTATCCTCCAAATATTAAGTGTTTCTTACGCTCCTGCATGCACCCGCCTTCTATTGCGGTACTTCTTACGGGCTTTACCGTCTATTGTGTCACTACCCGTTGTACTTTTCAGAAGCATATCCTAGATGGATAGGATACATCTGTATCAATCGCAGCTAGAAACCAGTGTCTGTACTATGTAAACAGTTAAAATTTTAGTTTCCAAACTATAGCACCGTAGTCTGAAACAAATCACAAAGACAGAAAAACAACACAGGAGTGAAGAGAGAATTGGTCCTTTGCAATCACATTACATGAGACCTTTGGGAGACTAGCAGAAGTTATTTCAGTGTAAGTAAAGGTACATTCGTGTCCACTAGTCAGAAAGTCTTTTATTCGCTAAATACTGACTAGAACTAAAAGTTCCAAAACCCAACATCTCTCTCCCTCCCTCCCAGAAGCCAAAAGGAAGACAATCTTATAGTAAGCTAGGAAAAGTTTGGCTAAATTTCCATTTGGATCTCACAGTTCGCTGCTGGGATACTGCAGCTTAACATCGAGTATGGGACAGCTGGTTGACTTTATAAACCTGTGCTTGGGATGATTTGAACTGCAACCTTACACACTTACATTGCGAATATAAGTGATGCCAAGTTCAAATAATATACCGATGTCTGAAGACGCAGAGTTGGACCTGACAAAACAGTCACCATCGAGCAAGCTGGGTAAAATGCCCGTTACCTAAAATGGAGAGAGGAAGGGAAAAAAAAAAAAAAAAAAGGTGACTGTACCTATTAAAAAAACCCAAACCTCTGATTTTTAAAGGCCACTGAACACATCACTCATTCACATCATATCTCAGACCCATCCCATTGCATATAAAAGAAAATGATGAGCAGAGAACCAATTTCAGTTGAAACCTTGCTCCCCCTATCTTTATCTTGCCATGAAGCACAGCTATGCTACCAGTGTGTGACAACAAGCTATTAAAGAACTTTAGATGTCAAAAAGCACTTAATTCCCTCCAGGAACACAGCAACAACTGGGGTAAAACATGACAACACTCCTGCTGTGAGTGTGGCCCTGCACAGCACCTGAACCATGGGACAAAGCACGTGCTCTTTTTTTAATGAAAGCAAAGCAAGAGCTCATATGCAAAGCGGCCAGCCTCTTCCCTTCTCCATGAACACCGCGTAGCATGCGCCCGATACCAGTTCAGAGCTGACCAGCGCCACCGGCTGGATCACCAGTCCCTGCCGCTACTTTTCCTTCCCCCCAACTCTTTTTCTCCAAAGTGTTTTTGCTAAAACGCTTGGTTAAGTTTGAATTCATGCGCTTCAGCAAGTCTTTTCTCTTCTGCGTGTTCATTTTGGTTGCAGTACGTTTTATTTCAACACTAATACCAGAAGTAATAGACATCACTAAATAAGAAGCTGTAAATAGACAGTTACTGGCTATTGTCACTCCCTGAGTGAGATACCTACCCTTGGAGAAAAGGTCCACATTTGAGGATGTTTAGGTTGCCATGTAGCTCTCACTGTGTGAATGTTACTCAGCACCTGAAGTGTGACAGCAGTGAAAAAAAGCTGAGACAAGTTTTTCTGGAAAGCTATGCAGCTTTAAGAAAATGCAGTATTATTGCAGATTAATCCAACACTGCACATGACAAAGATAAAATTATGCTTTCTCTTCAACTTTATCAGATGGTTTCAGTTTAAAGGACTACAGAGGAAGGTTCCTCTGAAGCCACAGAGCACTTTCCACCCATCCTTGCTTCATATACACCAGTAATAGTCCCTTTGCCCCCAAGACCGTCCAGTGCAGCTGAAAAGACTGCCAGATCATCAGCGTTAAGAGTCCATCATAAAAAAAAAAAAGCTGCTCTACATATCCGCCCAAAGGAACACAGAGGATCAAGAGCAGGTGGGGGAATCCGAGTATGACCCTGACCCAGCTATTCCCAGGCTATCACAGGCGAGAGATCAGCCAGAAAAGGCTTATCTCCACAAACATGAAGGAGCAAAGAGGCACAATGGCAGGTGGGGGAACCGAAATTAGGAACTCAGAGCTCCCGCCCCAGCCCCTCCCAGGGCTGCCAGAACAGACCCAGGGGCTGGGTGCGACTCCCATCACGCTGAGTCAACAGCAGTGGCTCGCTGGATCACCTTCCAGACTGAAAGGGGTCACTGCTTAGGGGTGTGAGACGCTGGCCTGCCAGGGAAGGGCATTTTGGGACTGCACCTGACTTACTATGGGATGTCCAGGGGAGAAGCCAAAGGCAGAAAAAGGGAAGGATCAAGGTGCTTTGTGGAGTAACAAGGGTGGGAAAATAGAGGGATAAGTGTGCATGTCTGGACATGCCTGGCACCTGATCAATGCAGTCTGTCCTGTTTTCTCATCAAACTCCATTTATAACCATTTTTCTGGGTGAATGGGCTCTCTATTCTGAACGCACGCGTGTGTGTACGTCTAGGTGCCAGCAACCAGCCAGGCCACAGATCACTGGGGGCCTACATGTCTGCAGTGACTGCAAGTGAGAGAGCGAGGGAACGTATGCAAGCGTGAGATCACAGGCGAGTATCACGCCAGACTAATCGGAGAGTCAGCTGAGCACCTTGGGAGGCAGAGTGTGTGTGCATGTCTGTCTCTGTCTCTCTCTGAGCGAGATAACTGGAGGAGTTGGCTACCAGCGGAACCAGAGCGCGAAAGATCCACTCCTCATGAGACGTTTTTTGATAGCCAAACAACTTACCCGATTGCCATCGAACAGACAGAGTCGGACGTGTCTACTGAGAACCTGTATACTGACTCCTGGGAGAGGAATCATTTTACAGCTACATAAAGTCACAATCAGGGATACTCGAGTTGGTCTAGGATAGATCTGGAATACAGCCAACAGAAGAAGGATTAAATCTACAGGGTCCTCCTGCACGTGGTATCATTTTGCGTTTATTTACTGAGATGATCAAGCATAGTGTTCACTAGACTGCATTCTTCTAACCACAAAGCTTGTGTGGTATTAGCAGCAGCAGCAGCAAAATTTCTTCATAAGCCTTTAGCTTTCTTCTAAGGAAATTACTACGAATATTTTAGTGTGACAGAAGGTCCTATCAAAGTTTGAGAAGAAAGAAATACTCTAAAAATGGTGCAAATTAAGACATAATCATTAGCCACAATGAAAGAAGACAAATTAAATTCACGATTTCACAGTGCCTAGCAGAAGTTCATGGCTTAACAATTCAGACTAGTCACCTCTACAGATCTGCTTCACCCCAGACAGCGAAGGAACCCGCAAACTTAAGGCGAAACATGACTCTTGAAAGATACCCAACACGACAATTTGTACCAATTTTTTGCTTATCAGAGAATAGGATGTGATAACATCTACTGCCTAAGGAGTCTGGATTGACATCAAAATCCATCGTCTGTTTCACAGCAATATCTACCCACCAATACGAAAGATTGCTAGCAATTCACGTCTAGGGATCCTGTCATTTCTCTCAAACCAAAAGCATCGTAGCTTTCTTACCAGTAATACTCACAGTATTTTTCTCAGAGTTCCACACCAAGTCTTTGAAAGCCAACTGTGACGGAGTAAGTTCAGGCTGCAAAAAGTAACTTGCTCGAAACTGACTGCCTACAAGAACAATTTTAAAAATTCTTAACATTTTTTATGATCTTTATTGCCACAAAATGAACGACACCCAAAACTCAGCTGTGGCTAAAGTCAGTCTGAATATTTGACTGGTCCAAACAAAACTGTGAAGGTATCTTCTACAAGCACCCTTTAAAAGGGGTACTTGTACTATTTGTAAGTATTTCATTCCAGAAACACAGTAATTTAATTAACAAAAAGAGCTATTGATTTGAAACAGTTTTAAACAAAAAGACTTAACAAAATATGAGATGTGTAATATATTTGGTGAAGAGACTGCAAAAGATCTCTTGAGAAAAAGGGAAGATTAAAAGAAAAAAAAAAAAAAAAAAAATCATCATTTTCCGCAACATCAACAGGAACCATATGGCAAAGAGGAATATTTGAAATAACTAGGAAATTTGTCATTGCCTCCGTGTGGCTGGGATTTCACATAGATAAATGAAAACTTAATGTATAAAAGGCTTTTTTTTCTTCTTCAATTATTTGATGGGTCAAGTATAGCCTGTACAGATTACCCAATTACAATTAAGCAACACTGATTTTAGTCCAATAAGCTAGTAACCAGGAGAAGAAACTCGCCACAGACACTTGAGAATCCTGCACTGCAATTCTTATGAGAAAATCGTACCTTCCTCTAAGAGCTGGAAAAGTGTGGATGGACGGAATCCTGCAGGAACTGCTCCTATGGTTGCCAGTACCTCTACTGTGTCATTCTATTACAAAAAAAGAAAAAGGATATTAGTATTCCTGCTATTTTAACAGCTAATTCTATCCTAATTTGGAACTCTCACAACCAATGTCGGAGACCTGGGGCATCAGTCACCTCTTCTCATCCGAAGCTAGTTTGGCCCATCCTCAGGAACTTTTACTCTGTTTCATGTGTGAACCCAGGCTCCCATTTTGTTAAATCCCCCTTCCATTTCAAAGCAGCAGCAGAGCAGCCAGTTACAGAACAAAATCACACCCTTGAAAAAGTACTACTGTGGCAAAACAACAAAAGACATCTTAATTTGCATCTTCATTCAGACACATGGGCTGGGCTGCAGCCCATTTCTAAAGCATTAGAGAACATTTCTGTAGCATTTCTTGCTACAAAAACCAAAATACAGATGTTAATTAAAAACAATGGTCTGTAATATGAGAAACGGTGTTTGGTAAGAGGCAAACCTTGTCTACAAAATAATTAACATTACGGTAGATTAAGTTGCTATGCAAGAGAGACACCTACCTCTGCGATAGCTCTTCTTACAGCACTCCAGTGAGAATCTGTTCTGGAAGAAAAAGAATGGGTTTTTTTATAATATATCATCCTCGGGTGGACAAAAATTTAAACACTAAATATTGACTTGTTTTCACATAGCAGCAGCTGAATAACCATATCTATCTGAGATCCCAGTAATGACATATTTCCAGCCACTAAGACTAATTGCTAGAGCATCTCATGAGCTGGAACATAACTCGATACATAACCCAGTCATTCTTTGATTTTATGAGGGAGGAAGCAAACCAAAGCAAAACTCCCCAACAAACCACTCTAGTAAAAGTGTGTCTGCAAACTGAAAAAAAAAAAAAAAGCAAGTAACTGCTGTATTAAAAAGAAAAATGCAAAGAACCAAATACCCTTGTGAGGTATTCTCACTGTAAGAAACGTACTGCCAGATTTAAGGAGGAGGAGGAAGAATAATTTTATACTTACTCACTTTCATCTCACTCCATTTACCTTTTTTTAATTTCGGTTCCATCTGCTGTTTCATCCACCACTTCTACGTGTTCTTCACTTTGCTCTTGGCTTTCGCCATCTTCATTATGGACCTGTAATTCAGATTCAAAATGGCAAAGTGCTTGATTTCTTCACAGTTCTGTTCTTCCTCCAACCAGAGCACACGTTAATAGTTCAGAAGAGGAGATATTCTGTGTGTGATGCATTGCTCCAGAGTGCTGTGACTGCAGAACACAGCGCTTAAGTTCTGCAGCTCCAGCAAGGGATTGGAGTATTTCTACAAGTAAGCAAGAGGATGCATTTGCAAAGCGGATTCTTTAAAGAGAAATACATGAGCATCGTGAAGTCAAAAGCTAGCTACTCAACATGCTCTTTAGTTACACTGTGAAAAGCTCTATTCCAGCTGATCACTCAATCCAAACTGTGTACCCACATTTAAATGTTCACCATAATGGCACACTGGAGATATATGCGCATAAGTACATAAACCAACATGTGTAAGCAACTCTAAAAATGGGAAAAAAAAGTTACAAAGCTTTAAAATCCGTTTTTTAAGAGGTTCTTCCAAACCTTGTTGAATTACAAAATACTCCAACACTTACATGGACTCACATTTTGTATAAATTATGAAAAGCCTGAATTAGTCCATAGCAGCTTGGAGTCTTCAGAGTTGACCTTTAGTGACAAAGACTATGACTTCAATATTCAAGAAAAACTTCTCTGCACTTACATGTCACATCTTCACAAGGCACAAAAATACTGCTTTTGCTAGCTGCCTCCATACACACCTACACAAACACGGTGTTATTTCCAAATAACTGGCAAAACACCGCTGTGTGGCCCCATGAAAGCATTACGACCAATTTTATGCAGCTGTATTATCATTAATATATATAAAATAACAAAGGTGAGACTAGAACAGAAGAAGGTTGCAGCACACTAACCGCAAGATAGGTTCTAGGAACCAGGCCTCTCTCCCCTTTCGAGTTTTCGGCTACCCACCAGCCATCCGCCTTCTTGTCATGTATAAGCAGGACTTCACCTTTCTTTGCCGTTAGGAGAGACAGAAGCAAAACACAACCAAGTATTTCAAAATGGCTCCAGGCACAATTAAAAAAAAAACAAAAACCAAAACCAAACCACAAAAGCTTAATTTTTCCCACAGCAGAGATCACAGACTACCGCGACAGACCCTGCCACTACCGAAGGTGGCAAAAGGACACTGGACTCCACTCAGCCAAACGCATGCCAGGAAAAGCCATTTCTCCCTGAATCTCGCAAGGAACGGGCTGAATTCCAGAAGCACAGGATTGAATTATTGTTCTTCCTTAATACAGAACGATCTGCAGTCAAAAAACTTTGGGAGTGGCATACGTACCGTAAATGTGAGATCCCCTTCCTGCTGTGCATTAAAGCTTCCCACTGCGATACATTCTTTAACATTTGGATCATCCAACAATTTCTCCTCATCATCATCATCTGCTTCTTCACTGTCTTCCTCCTCACTACTTTCTTCATCTTCACTCTCATCCTCTTCTTCATTTTCATCTTCTGTTTGAGGATCTTTCTGATGTTCCTCATCCCTAGCCAAAATAAATCAAACTTTTTTTATTATTAACAAAACTTCTTGAAATTGCTGTAAAGCCTTGCAGTATGGGCTTCTCTGCAAGGACATTATGCAGATACAGGATTTTCATCCCTGTGTTTCACTCTCTGTCCTGATCGGAAAAAACTCCAGAGTCCCAGTGGTGTTTTCTCCCTAAGCACGCAGACCACATTGCATCCTCTCCTCTCAACAGCCATGTTACATTTCAGCCGTGAAACAACACCCTCAGAAAATTCCAGCAAGTCATTCACAACTGCATCAAGAAAACAAGCCCCACAAGAGCCGGCTCGTGAGCATTTCTTTTTTAACTGTGTGTTAAGATAAAAAGGGGACGAGCTAACAATTTTTCAGGGTCCTTTCCAACTGTACATGTACAATTCTATAAAAGCACAGAGTGTGTTTGTTTGTTTGAGCTACTTACGCTGCATAATTTGTAGTCACATTATCCTGATCCAAGACAAGAACAAGTTTCTGCAGCTGCTGAGAGAGTTTTAGCAATAGCTTTTCTTCTTCTTCTTTCCTCAGATTGTAATTCCCCACAGGCGCAGGCTCATCAGCCTGAGAAAGAAGAACACAACAAATTGCTCAAAGAATCAAAGTTAAAGTTCCCCTATAAAGTTAGCTTTCCACACGTCTTACGAGCTTTCACCTTCCTGGGCTGCTGTCACTCCTTCTTCAGTGACATCTTTCTTGCCCTTTTACTCTGCCACAATGAAATTTCGTGTTAAATTTCAAATCTGCATTCTCTACTCCCAGTATAATGCGTTGGGGTGATAAACATTTTAAGCGCAGAACTTGTACCCAATAAAGCATTTAAAATGTGCTTTTAAATAGCATAAACGGATCTCAGAGATCCCAGTCGGGCGTCATGCAGTGCTAGGCATTGCCCTTGTCCTGAGGCACCTAAATCGAAGGAGGCTGGTGTTCTCTAAACACTCTCTGATGCATTTTGGAGAAAACCATTAACAAATTTGTCTCCATACTTACTTTTTTCAAATCGTGGAGAACATTTCTATTCTCATCCACCAGTTTCTTCAGCTGCGTACATCTGCATGGACAGCAAGACAGATAGATAGCGGTTTCTTAAACTTCTGGTAGAATGGGTGACCCGAATCAGGCATGCCTACGGAAACGTGCCCATTTAGACACTCAGACCTTCACCCAGCTCTGTGTGCATGCAGCGTGACAAATACCGACACCAGCCCAAACGGCAGCTTAGCCGATTATTACCTGTCACGTGCAAGTTCCCACTTAAAACTACCTCAGCCCCTGAGGACTGGGAAGCAGCTAGCCTGTTGCTTCCGCCTGGAAAACGGACGAGTGAGAAGGGGCAGGGAAGAGATGAGTACAGTCAGGAGAAAACCGGGAAGGCGTACGGGGGGCCGCCTGCTCCTTCTTCTGACGCAAACCCGACGGGGAACGGAGTCAACCCGCCGGGGGCTTTCCTCAGAGCAACCGGGAGACGGTTCTTTCCACGGCACAGAGTTAAGCTACGCAACTCCTGGCCAGCGGGCGCTACTAAAGGCCGAAGGGAAGGCTGAGGGCAGGGGCCGGCCGGTGGGACCTCCTCGGAGCTCCGCCTCACCTCTCCCAAAGGGCCTTCCGCTGCCCGGGGGCCGGCGCCGCGCTCTCCGCCCGCACCGCCTCCACCTGCGACACAGGACGGGTGCCGTCAGCCGCCGGCCGAGCCCCGCCGCTCCCC
>VYZV01022041.1:30137-41590 GCA_013401275.1 Pandion haliaetus | reverse complement strand
GGCACGGCCCGCCTGCCAGCCCACCAGCACCCCGGCGGCGAAGGCGACCAGCAGAGCCCAGCGCACGACCCGGGGCCGCAGCACCTCCAGGCCCATAGCCCCGGTCACCGGCTCCGGTTTGGGCACCGCCTCCCGCTTCCGCCGGAGCGGGGGCGGGTCCCGTTAAAGGCGGCGGTGCGGGCGGAGAGGCGCCGCGTCCGTCCGTCCGTCCGTCCGCGCCATGGCGGAGGAGGCTTCGCAGGTAGCGAGAGCCGGACCGGTGGGGGTGACCCCGGGGCCGGGCCGGTGATGGCCGCGGCATCCCTTGTACCGCTTCCCGGGGTGAAAGCGAGCTCCCGCGGGTGAGTGTCCGCTCCCACGCCCGCTGACCGGCTGTCTGCGTTTTCCCCCTTCCCACAGGATCTCCTGCTGGCAGCAGCCTTCGTCTCCGACGCGCAGTACAACAGAAATATTCCTTTTAGGACTTCCCCGGAGGCGGTCAGGTAAGGGGGTCCGCGTCCCCGCAAACACCCGCGCCGTCGCGCTGGACCCGGCGGTGGTCGCGCAGGCGGCGTGCGGTGCTGTGCGGTACTCGAGCCGGGATGGGGAGAACCGAAGAGCAAGGGCCAAAGGGGGCTGGGGACCTCGGGTTCACCAGCTGGGCGCTGACAAGGTTGGCCGGGTGCGACGCAAAGAACTGGATTTAAGTCGAAATCTGGATGTCAGCTGGGGCTCGCTGCGTCCGTATGTTGAGGATGGGAAAGGAAACAAAAATGTGGTTTTTCCCAGAGCGAGGGAAAAAAAAAAAAAATCTTTCAAGACTGAAGCCGCAGCACTCTGTGGGGATGAAAAATTTGGGAAGCTTGGTCGGCCCTCGCGTGTGTGGAAGGGGTGCCAGAGTGGGGCTGCGCGGGGCGTAAGCGGCACGGTTTCGGTAGCAGGGGGCTGCGCCGTTGGCCTGTGTGGGAGAACAGCCCTGTGCCAGGCGGTCACAGCTGTTACTGTTTGGCTTGGTAGTGGGTGACACCAACCCACCGCACACCAGAACTTCAGCTAATCAAAGGAGCCTGTGGCACCTCTGCTCAGGTGTACTTCAGAAAGGGTGGTGGCAGCTAGGGGCAGGAGTAATTACAAGCTTATGTTAATTGGCAATAAGTTAAGTGAAATTCCCCAAGTCAAGAATGTTTTGCCTGCAACGGTGGCTCTCTTCTCTTTTAGTTGCTGGTGAGAGGTTGAGCAGCTTCAGTCAGAGAGGTGACTCCTCCTTTAGGCTTGGACTGCTTCAGGCAAACTGTTTCCCTGTGTGAAACGCAAGAGAAGTGGCTGGTGTAGAAGGGAAAGGTGATAAGCGGACTGCCAGCAAAGCAGTGTGTGAGCACTAATGACTCCTGTAGCCCTCCCTCCAAAACCCTTCCTTTTTATTTAGTTCTCATGTCTTGGCTAATAACGTTTTTTGGGTATCTTGGAGGCACAAGTATGGTTAAGTATGTTTGTCACAAAGGATTTGAGCAGGCGTATGCAGTTGCGTAGCTGTAATGTCTGTCGGTTTTGGAAAAACGGACTGCATGCATATAGCTTCTCCTGCCCAAGTATGCTTAGTATGAATAGTAGAAACAAATGATCAGGTTTTACGTGGTCATGTCTTCATGGTGTTATTAAGGGCATAATATTGTGTAATCTGTATAATTACCTGCCCTGTAGCCTTTATGCAGGTGGTTATTGGGCAGATGAGATGACTGTTTGGCAATGTTGGCAGCTTGGTTTACTGGCAGAGAAACTATATGCTCTATAGATCTACTCTGCATCTCCCCAAAGGAGCCACTGCTGCATGCCACTGTGTGAAACCTCCTGTGAGAGCCTTAGAGCTGGGTGTGTTCATGGTTATTGCTAGCATTCGTTGGAGGTTTTTCTGCTGTAGGGGATAGAATACTGCTTGAGCTATGTATTAAAAAAACAAAAAAAGAAAACCAAAAACCCACAACACAAAAAGGTTTACTGTGCAACTCCATGCTTCTCTCTGATGGCTCTTATCTCTTTGCTTTTTAACCTGCAAAGAAAGGATGTTAGATAACTAATCAGGCTTAGTTTGTGTGGCATGTGGATACCTGAGCTTAGGATAAGTTTGCACTCAAATTAAGGAACAAGGTAATTACAAAAAGGAAGCAGCTTCACCAAATCTCTATGTTGCAGTCTTAAACAGAACTGAATAATGCCCGTGTTGCACCTTCCTGGGTTTTTTGCTCCCTGAAAGGGAGTGTAGCGTCCATCAGCTATGAGACTATAAGGAAGGGCCAGGAAACAAATTGCCCAATTACTGGCTGGCAAAAATTGTGCTGCTGTTACCCTTCTCCCTCCAGGACTGTTTGGGACAGCATGTGCTGTTCTGCCAAGACGCGTTTGGTGAGCCCACGGGTATGTGCACTGAAGCCTTTATTTATGGTGCCACTGCCTTCTTTATACAGGCTTTATTATCTCTATAATCACTGGATTATGCGAACAGCCACCTACTTCTTCATCTTTCTCAACCTGTCCCTTGCGGTGTTTGAAGAACCTGCTGTGTATCCGCTTCCCTTCCTGGTAAGTTTTCAGTGCAGAAGCAGCAATGCAGCCAGTATGGCATCGCTCAGTAGAGCAAGCAAGGGTTCCTTGCTTGAAAGTAGCTGTCAAAGACCTCGAGAGATGCTGGTATTCCTGTTGATAACTTTGATCTACTGAAACGGGGACGAAAAAGGGCATGGGAGCTAGACGGGGACTATGGGAGCCATTGTGGCCATCAGCAATGGCTGATGTGACTGCGGATGAAGTCATGTTGCTTTTCTGCATCTCGGAGAACAATTCCAGACTTCTATGTGACCCAAGTCCAGACCTCGTGTCTGAAAGCATAAGTGGAGTGTTGCCCGTAGGACTGACTTTTCTGTAGCCTTTATTTGTTCTGCACTAATGTGTTTGAGAGAGGTGCTCCTTCAATCCTAAGCAAATGCAAGTTTACTGGCTTTAACCTGCCTGTGGCAGGAATTTCACAAAAGGAAGCCTGAAACTATTGCTCAGTGCCAGGTATGTGAGCCTGTAAAATAGCCGACGGCAAAAGCCACTGGAAAAACTTTTATACTGACTCTGCCTGTTTTCACTTTGCCTCTGCCCCAGCCTGCACATCCTCATCTGTGCAAAGAGGGCTAGCGCTGCTCTTGGATGTCCTGACTTGGGCCCCTTCTCTCTCTGCAGGTCACTTCTCTGATCGAAGTGTCGTGCCTTCTGGTGTTCTTCGGCCGACTGACACATTTTGCAAAAGTCACCCTTCGCAACGTATTCTGGAAGGATACCAAGAACATCTGCATCATGGTTGCAATCCTGGTGAGTTAGGCCTAGGGGAGCCTCCAAGGCTGAATTGCCCAATGTGGCGTTGGCTTTTTCCTCCCGTTGCTTTCCTGGTAACATAGGCCTGAGGTACAAGGGCTCTACAAGAGCCGTGGCCAAATCAACCAACAGTCAGGCCTGTTCTCGCAAACCTGTCATGTGTGCATCTGTCTTGTATCAGCTAACCCTTGTCTTCACCGTCTAGACACGTTTCCAACATTGCTTCTGGGAATTTTCCTTCTTTCTTCTACAGTTATCCCTAGCAGACCTGTCCATATATGGGGTCCTCAGGCTGTACAACATGAAGAGCATTCGATGGTCAAGAATTGCGAGGCCCATCTTCCTGATCAACTTTGCAGAGAGTCGCCAGGTAAGGAAGGGGTCCGGTGGGATGTACCCTTGGTGCAGGGTCCTATTTTTGGACAGCCTGCCCCTTTCTGAGATCCAGGGAATTTAGTAGAGAGGTTTTTGTGCAAAAATGGCAGAATTTAGGTTCCTGTGAGTGAAGGTTTCTCTCGGAGGTGGCCTGAATTTGCAGTGGAGAAAAGGGTGCGTTCGCACTGGTGCCGCTTGGGCTCTGTGCAAGGTACCAAAAGGCTTTGCCCTGTACCCATGGGCCAGGTCGTTGCTGTCCAGAGCCCTGAGCGTGCTTGGGCCTGGAACTAGAGCTTCTCACCAAACGTGGTACTATGATGATTTAGGGAAGATCATGCTTAACAAAGTGTAAGGCTGCATGGACGAGGAATATTTGTTGTAAGGTCAGCCCATGAGCTGTGCTTAGTCCAGCCTGTGGGGAGGAGCAGCCTCTGTTTGCAAGCGGTTAGATACTGTCCTTAGGAGGTGTGAACATGAGCAGCACCACAGACGAGTAAACTGTTTCTCCCTGGGTCGGGAACCAGGTTACTTATCTGCGGAAGTCTCCTAGGCAAACAAGCACAAGTGTCGTGCTGTTCTCAGAAACTGAACTTCTGGTCCAGGTGGGTGATTTGGACTCTGATTCCTCTTGCCACAGGGAGATCTTTGCCCTGCTGCCCAAGACCGTTCTGGTCCTGACTTACAAATGAATAAACTACAGTGGTGTGGAGGCCTGGGGGAGGGGGGCAGTTGAACTCTCAGGCTCAGAGTGTGTGTTTTATGGCCTGGAGTGATGGGCTTCTGTCCCTGACCAGTCCCCTGTAGCAAGAGCATCTCAGCAGTGCCACAGGGCCTTCTGTCCCTTGGCTAGCAGATAGGGTCTCTCCTTCCAGCATCTCCTCTGGGGAATGAGGAAGAAAGGCCTGGTATTCCTGCAGAGGTTTTAGCAGAACCGAGCTGGCATATCTGGGTCAGAATCTCTCCTGCCAGGTGACAGAAGAGTACCTGTGTAGGCGTTTGATCCATATGGGAAGGTGAGGGGAAAAACAGGTACCACCTTGCCTCTAAAGGCTTCTTCCCTTCTCCCCGGCAGATTCGGAGAGCCTTCCGCAGCATCCGCAACACACTGCCAGAGATCACCTACGTCTTCTTGCTCTTCATGTTTAGCCTTCTCATGTTCTCCCTCATGGCCTTGAAGCTGTTTGGTGAGAGGTGTGAATACTTCTTTTGTTCAGAGCCGCGTGGGAGGAATGTGTGTGATACTTTCGGGCAGGAGGGAATCTGGCAACTCCAAAGGATTGCTAGTGAACACAAGCGCTGCGGATACGTGCAGTTCCTGTGGTGGAACATGTGATCTCTGTGCTTAATTTCAGATTGTCCTTTTCCTCCTAGGAATCTCCAGACAGCAGAAGGCTTGCCATATTTCAAAAACTACCTAGAAATTGTGTTTGACCTTTATGTGCTGGTGACGACAGCAAACAGCCCAGATGTCATGTATGTATGCTGAGCTTGCAGTCTTTCTGTTGTGAATGCTGGTGTCCCGATCCTAGTGGCAGGATCTCTGGTTAGAACAATACTGTGTTTTGCATAACAAAGTATTGCAGAGCACAGGGCTTTTCCTTTTCCAGCCTGCAGGGGTTTTGTGAATTCTCAGCCATCTGTTTTATAAATGGCTCTGAACCAGAATCTGAGGCTAGGAAGACTTTTAGAAACGATGCATTAAAAATACTGCTTTCCAAATGACCCAGTAGCTGATAAAGGCTTAAACCAGAGGGACAAACACACACACTCTTTGATTAAAACCCTTTCCTGAAAAAGAAGGTTGTGGTCTAGTGATCAGATGTCTTTTTCTCTTGTAACATTTGCAGGGCTTTCTATGCAGACTTCTTGTGATTTGCACAGCTGTGTTTAAACTTATGCTCTAGCTGGGTTCCTGTTTTAGTTTGTGCTGTGAAGGTGCCATCAAAGAGGGGGACAGGGAGGAATGGCGCGCTCATTTGTGTGAACTCTGAGCAGAACTGGGATGTTACAGGGACCCTGGGCATTTAGACTGAGAAATGCCGCTAGTCCTCCTAGAGTAAGTGGAAGAGGAGGTCTGAGTGCAGTGGCGGGCTGTGAAGCCAATAACCAGCTTACGACTGAGGAGACGTCACCTCAAGACTCTGCACTTGCACTCATCCGTGCTGACAGAAGCTTAATCTCTGTGCTTTCTCTTTTGCATCCCTTCAGTCAGGGCCTGATAAACTAGGATGAAAACCTTGTGGAAGAAAACTGTTCTAACTGAATTAATGCATAGTTTTTAGCTTGGGTATTATCTGGCAAGTTTGATCTGGCTATCCAAAACAGTACTTAGAAATCCATCTGGAAGACTGTTTTCTTGTGGTTTTCTTTTATTTCCCTGTTTGTCTGCCCAGCAAGTAGCAATCTCTCTCCCTTCCTCTAGGATGCCAGCATTTGACTTCAGCTCGTGGTATGCCCTGTTCTTCATTGCCTTTGTCATCGTCAACACTTACATCTTCATGTCTCTCTTCCTGGCTGTAGTGTACAACAACTACAAAAAACACCTGAAGGTAATGTTTGGAGGGGTGAATTGTGATCGGTGACTGCCTGCTGTTCTATATAGCCTTGTAAGGAAATACCTGGCTTTCCTTTGGAAAGCTTCTGCTCCTGGAAAGTGTGGAGAAGGGCGTACAGCTTCTTACCTTTGCTGATGCAAATACCAAGCACAGGCCCACCTTTCGTATCATGGGGATTGTTGCGAGTTCTGCTTTTAGCATTTAACAAAGAAAGTGTCTATGGTGCTGTGGACCCAAGGAGTTGCAGCAGATAGGCAGCGCACGTCTCTGCGTTATGGCTGTTAGAGGCTTAGTCCTAGCTCAGAAACACTGGCTGTTTGCAGAAGACTGTTTTCAGTTGGCTATGAATGCACGGCCCGCTTTTTCTGCCGCTGTGCGTGCTCTTAAAGCAAAGGAAATGTAAAGGGAGGTCTAAGTAAATTGGAACACTTGCTGCTTCTATCCAAACTGAGTAGGTGTAGTTTGGTACTTGTGATCAAAGGGAGAGAGCTGGAAATTCCTGGGTGCTCCCATGAGGGGATTGGTTCTTTCTCAGTAAGCAGCCTGCTAGGTCTTCCCAGAGACTGGTGTCCCAAGGGTGTAAGGTTCTTTAGCCTGCTTGTAACTGTGTGCAGAAGAGGATCTCTGCCCCTGATCTCAGCAGTATTCACTTAGGATGGGAAGCATGTGTGGACACACCCTCTTTGCTTCTGTGACCTGTGGACATGCAGATCCTGTGATCTTTGTCATCTCCTTCCTGTTAGACACTATCCTTTGTCTTTTCTTCCGGTTTTTCAATGCATCTCCCAGCAGCAAGCAATCTCTTGATCCTTCCAGAGTGCTGTGCAGAGGGCCCATGGTTGCCTGTTAAATAGCATTTCTCATCAGCCCCACTGACTGTGCTGTACTTCGTGTCTAAAACCACTCCAGGTGTGTTCCTCTGAGTCTCTTCTTGCATCTCTGTGCCGTGAAAATAAGATATTTTTTTTTTCTTAAAAAAAGGAGGGGGAAGGGTGACTGAAGCTGCCTGAATCATGATACTCTCTCTAGAATGAGATCCGTAAGCTTGCTTACATGAAGCACCGCAAGATGATAGAGGCCTTCAACCTCCTGAAGGAAGAGGAAGGAGCACAGTTTGTGGTTAGAGAAGCCCGCTGGAAGCAGCTTGTCAAGCTGGTGGCTCCTGATATCAGCAACTCCCACCGAGAGCTGCTGCTGTGCATCTCGGATGATGAGCAGAAGGGTTTCATAGGTGAGCAGTGGGGGCACTGCTATGGCCAAGGGACTGGGGAGGAGCCTGGGGTCAGGAGCCTCATGCTTCAAGGGTTTTGGCATTGGGACTTGTGGTCTGTGATGGACCCACAGGGACTCCAGGCCCCTCTTCCTGCCTCCCTCCAGATTGCTTAAGCCCTGAAAGGTTGTTTTTTCTGCCTGTGCTGTAGCCTGTGTCGTGTACGCTATGGGCAGCTCTTCATGGCCGTTTGACATCAGGCCAAGCTCGCCATGGAGAATGGGACCTCCTGTTCTCAGCACAGGACAAGGAAAGCCTCCCTTGTTATCAGATTCCTCCAAGCAATGTGGCTTCCCACACAGTCCTCTGGAGCCTCTCGCTCTGCTCCTGCTGGAGACAGGATATCGGGAGAGATGGGTCAGTCTTCTCATGCTAGATCATGCCCATCCTGATCATTAAAGGTTTGTGTTGGTTGTTGGCCTATGGTTTGAGCCAGTCCCGCAGGAATGGGGCAAGAGGAGCTGCTTGAGTACTGAGTTCAGCCTGTTTTGTGGTGGATACCACTTTGGGCACGTGTTTTGCCTGCTGCAGTGAACAGATCCCGAGTCCAGACTGCTGCAACTTGTGTGCATATAGGTTTGCATTTGCCAGACGCTATCTTTTTTTTTTTTACTGACGGCAGACTGATGTGTAGTGCTCTCCCCTACTGCAGACAAGAAGTCCTTTGTACAACTGGCAGATCTCCTCAACATCCAGGTGATTACCCTGAAAATACGCAGCCATCCTCTGGGGAAATGGATGCCTCGTGTATACAAGTCAGCAGTGAGTCGGTTCCTGCGCAGCGTGGTTAGGCACAGGTGAGTGTCTACTGGTGGAGCAAGCAGCTCTTCACGTTCAAACGGCTGCAGAGCAGTGGAGTTGCAAGCAAATGCTCATCTGGGTGTCATGCTGGAAAGTGCAAACTGCGTTTAGGCAAACACTGGGGGTTCCACTTTTGAAAGTGTTCTGTGGACCAGCTCTGCTCTTAGCTTACCTTCAGTGGTGCAGAGAAACTAGACTTGGCTATTGGTGAGTCCATACCTCTTCCAGTCTGTCGTGGCTTAACCCCAGCCAGCAGCTAAGCACCAGGCAAGCCGCTCACTCACTTCCCCCCCACCCAGTGCGATGGGGAAGAGAATCAGGGAAAAAGAAGTAAAACTCGTGGGTCGGGATAAGAACAGTTTAACAGAACAGAAAAGAAGCAGCTAATAATGATAATGACAACACTAATAAAATGACAACAGTAGTAATAAAAGGATTGGAATATACAAGTGATGCACAATGCAATTGCTCACCACCTGCTGATCGGCACCCCGTTAGTCCCTGAGCAGTGATCCCCCCCTCCCCCAAGTTTATATACTGGACATGACGTCACATGGTGTGGAACACCCCTTTGGCCAGTTTGGCTCAGCTGCCCTGGCTGTGTCCCCTCCCAGCTCCTTGTGCCCCTCCAGCCTCCTTTCTGGCTGGGCAGGAGAAGCTGAAAAACCTTGACTTTAGACTAAACATTACTTAGCAACAACTGAAAACATCAGCGTGTTATCAACATTCTTCTCATACCTAGCTCAAAAACATAGCGCTGTACCAGCTACTAGGAAGACAATTAACTCTATCCCAGCTGAAACCAGGGCATAGGCTCACTTGTTCAGATCTATAGGTGCCGAGTGTAAAGAGCTTTTACTGAAAGCAAGAAGGGCATTATGGCCTGCCTTGAAGGACCAGACTAAATGTTTCACTTAAAGGTGATCTTACCTCAGCAGTCTCTGCTGCAAAGCTGCATTGTGCTGCTTCATCAGCTCTTACCAAGTTGGTACTATAAGCTACTAGTGCTCTGTTTCACATCTGAGTCTTCCCAGCATTGCGAAATCACTGAGATTGGAAGGAACATCTAGAGATGGTCTAGTCTAACTCCCTCGTTCAAAGCAGGGTCAGCTAGAGTAGGATACTCAGGGCTATGTCTAGCTGGGTTTTGAGTATCTCCAAGGATGGAGACTCCATAACCTCTCTGCAGCCTGTTCAGTGTTTGACTACCCTCAGTTTAAAAAAAAAAAAAAAAAAGGCTTTTTTGTTTAAATGGAAAATCCTGTATTTCAACTTGTGCCCCTTGCCTCTTGTGCTTTCCCTGGATCCCACTGACAGGAGTCTGGCTCCATCTTTTCTACACCTTCCCATCAGGTATTTGTACATACTGAGTTCCTCCTGACCCTTCTCCCCTTCGGGCTAAACAATCCCAGCTCTCTCAACATGTAATGTGTCAGACTATCCTATTCTTTAATCGTTTTTGTGACCCTTTGCTGCGCTTGCTGTAGTATGTTCACGCCTCTTTTGTACTGGGGAGCCCAGCTGTCAACACAGCACTCCAAATGTGGCCTCACCAGTACTGAGTAGATGGGAAAAATCCCTTCTTTCGACCTCTTTGCAACACTTTCTGATGTAGCCCAGGATGCTGTTGACCTTCTTTGCCACCAGGGTGCGTTGCTGGCTCATGTTCAACTTGTCAACCAAGATAGCCCCCAACGCGATTGTCTGCAGTGCTGCTTTTCACATGGTTGACCCCCGGCCTGCAGTGGTGCCCGAGGCTATTCCTCCCTGGGAGCAGGGCTTTTCATTTCCCTTCGAACATGGCGAGAGTCTTCTCTGCCCGCTTTCCCAGCCTGTCCAGGTCCCTCTGACTCCAGCACACCCATTTGGTGTACCAGCCACCCCTCCCAATTCTGTATAGTCCTCCGTTTTACTCGTCTGGTCCTTCTGCTTGAGAAATGCTGCTTGACTTGTTGGAAACTCAGTTGCAGTCAGTCTCTAAGAGTTTGTTTAACACTGAGAGCATTGGCAGTGGTGTACCTTGAAGGCTTGTGCTCTGCTTTGTGTTGGACTTCAGGGGCAAAGCTAAACTCTGCAGTAACTTTTCTAAACTCTTGGGTTTGGGGAGAACTGATGGGTCAAGGTAGTTTCCTAAATGGCAGTGTTTGAGAGAAGAGGCAAAGAACTCCTGAAATAACACTGTAACTTTTACCTTTTGGGGAGTGGCAAACTGATTTCTCTTTTTTTTTCTGTTCTTTTTTTTTTTTTTTTTTTTTTTTTTTTTTTTTTTTCCTTCCTGCAGGGGATTTGTTTGGACTTACGATGTGATCATTCTAGTAAATGCAATCTTCATTGCGCTGGATGAGGAAACACCTTATATTTCTTACGTAGAGTGGGTCTTCCTTGCTTTGTATATAATTGAGATACTCCTGAAAGTGTACACTTATGAACCAAGGACGTTTTTTGGCAAAAATCAGTTCTGGAACTGGTGAGTGGGATGAACGTTTGTGTTAAAGGTGGTGTGAAGTGTGATGAGATCTCTGTGTTCAGCTCCTCATAACTGAAAGTCTCTCGGAGAGATGGGCTGCTTGACTCCTGTGCCAGGATGTAATTAAAGTGATTGTATGCATCACAGGACATTGTGCTCTTTCCTGGCCTAACCTGTCTTTGACAGAGACTACTATTCTCTGCCCTGCTCTATCTCAGTCAAAAGTGACTCTGCAGCGTGTGCAAATAGTGGCTGGGGAGGGGAAAGCATTTTGCTAAAGAAAGCTTTTCCATCTTGCCACACTGCAAAGAGTTAGAGATGATGCAGGGCTGTCTGGCACAGATGTGAGGAAGAGGGGTCACTGCTTTTCTATGTCGTGTGGCAGCTTAAGTGCCCGTTCTGTCGCCATAAATCTAACAGCGCTGCCTTCCCTCGTGCTAGGTTTGATACCCTCATCATCTTTGCTGCCTTGACTGCAACGATACTCAATACCACCCTGATATCGAGTAAGTGCAGCTTAAGCAGTCTGCATGCATCTGGGAAACTCGGTGGTCTTGAGTCGTCTTTTGCCATCACCTTGGGCTTGGGAGGCATTTAACAAGACAATGAATTTCCTATAGGGTTTCTAAGAACTAACCCAGTCATCTTTTTT
>VYZV01022041.1:173-30128 GCA_013401275.1 Pandion haliaetus | reverse complement strand
TTTATATATAGCTACCTGTTATAAATAGTGTTTAACAAGGACATAATTGTAACAAATGTAAGAACACGCTTTCCCTGTACACTTCCCTGCTTATTTTTTGTAACCAAAAAAACCTTTTTTCCTTTCTCAGCCACGAAGTACAACAGCCAGCAGATCCTGGACATTGTCTTCATCTTAAGGGTCCTCAGGCTAATAAGGATTGTTGACAGCATTCAAAGGTAATGAAGAGAATGGGATAGGCGTATGTTTTTGGGGGCAGGCTGTGTCAGAGGCTGGCTGAGACAGTGCCTTGAGTTGTTCTGCACGGCTGCTTTGGACTGACCATGGCCACTCAGCAAAGCGTCTCAATGTGCCTGGGATGAGCCCAGTTACTGCAGCCTCTCTAGAGACTTACTTATTTATAAGAACATGTAGGGAGCACATGCTGGATGGGATGTGACGGTAAGCAAGCATGGGCTTTAAAAGAGCCTCCCCACAGCAAGTGTTGTCATGAATCATTTGCTGTAGGTTCCGGGTCATCATGAACACACTGATAAACATCGTACCGACAATGTTGACATTTGGTGGGCTGACTCTGGTAAGAAATCCTGGTATCTTAGCTCAAAGCACTCCAGTTTTACAGGAATGTGTCTTAAGTCTCATGCTCGTGCTGTTTCCAAGAGGATAAATGCAAATTTCTGGATGGCGGACCTTTGAAACTGTAAGTGTCCATTTGATTCTGGTCATTGCACATGTAAATGTGTGTGCAAAGGGGTTGGGTTCCTGCTAGTTGCCAGGTCAGGACGTCCTTCTTTGCTCCACGGGGCAGTGAGGATGTTCTGTGCAGTCTGGCCTTCACACTGTAAGGAATCAAACTATGGTTTGGGCCAGAAGCTGAATAAGAAACCCATTTCTCAAATTATTTTCTAAGACTAGCTTCTGTTGTGATTTGAGACTAGTTCATTTCCCTGTATATGGGCTGTAGTTCTTGGCTTATTATTCCTGCCTGGTAGTTGCCCTTGAGCGGCTTGGGTCTCTTGGACTCTATGCTACTCCTCAGCAGCTTGCCGTGCCTGTAAAAACTGCACAAAACCTGCTGGAACTCTAAACTTGCCATGGAGCTTTTGCTGCTCACTGGAGAAGCAGGCAATGGGGTTTCTCTTCCCAGGTTGTGTACTGTGTATTTGCTATTATTGGCATGGAGTTATTCCATGGGAAAATCCAGTTCTTCCCTGCGAGCTCGAATGCTCCTCATGCCCTGGAATGTGGAAACCCAGCTCTCAAAGACTCTCTTTTTGCCCGTGGGAAATACTGCAAGAACAACTTCAACAACTTTGCATCGTCCTTCATCGTCCTGATGGAACTCACTGTAGTCAATCAGTGGCATGATATCCTTTGTGGTGGACGGTCCAGACTAGAGCTTGGTGATCCATGCTCTTCCCTGACTCCGCTCTCCCCCTTGCATCGCACGTGCCCACGTACGTAGTGCCAGACAACAGAGAAATGGTCCCTGCAGAGGGCTTTGTTCAGAAGGTCATTGCTGGGCAGTATTACCTGGTTCCTCCCTTAGCACTATTCTGCAGCAAGATGTTCTCCTCCTTTAGCACTCTTGCCCTTAACTCCCATGATACTCTTTGCCAATGGATTTGCCAATGTGACGGTTCAGCCTGCAAAGCTGTATTTCATTGCCTTCCACATTGTGATGGTGATAATTATTGTCAAGTAAGTTTTGGGTTGCTCTCCTCTGCTTTGGAGGGAAGAGGGGCTCTGCCCCCTGCCAGGGCGCTGCTGGCGGTCCCAGGGTCGTACGTGGAGTGACTCTTGGAGACAGGCAGGACGTGCGTTATAGCGGAACCTGCTGCATCTATTCTTGTCTCCAGCGAGTGCTGCTCTGAGTCAGAGCTTCCCATCTCTAGCAGAGGAGGGGATGGAGTGCTGGGGAATGAGCCTGGGAATACTGATACGGTAGTTGATGCCCAAAAGCGGGGTCGGGGAAGCCAGTAAGGAAACGCTGCTGTGTAATTCTGCTCCTTATCTCTTTCAGTATCTTTGTGTCGTTCATTTTGGAAGCTTTCTTTGTGGAGTACTCCCTAGAGAAGAGTGAAGTAGAAACAGCCATTGAACAGAAAATCCAGGAGCTGGGAATGGGAGTTCAAGAGTAAGCCCCCCAAAAGGGTATTGCTGGATGTGGCTGGCTTGGCACATCTGATGAGGGCTGTGGGACTGGAGGAAGAAGCCACCCTCTGGCCCGAGGCGTGAGCTGAGACTCCTTTTCCTCGTCACAAAGTTCTTGCTAAGCTGTCACGACCATGTAAGCATGGTCGGGATCTTAGCAGATGGCTGCTCGCGTTGGCCTTGCAGCTGTCTCGCTGAGCTCTTCCAGCCCAGGGGTGTTCTCCAGAGGACAGGAGAGATGCTGGAAACCGAGAGAATCCATTGCTGCTGGGTATGTGTGGGCCCCTGGGGTAGGACATGTCTCCCCCGGGATAACTTCTGGTCCTTCTCGTGCAGGGGTGAGCTCCAGCATGAACAGCTCCTTGATAACATGGAGAGTGCTGAGCATGACCTCGAGGGGGAAGGTGGAACAAAGCCACAGTCTGAAGGGCTGGTGTTTAAAATTGCCTCCAAACGTAAGTGCAGCCCCGCAGCGTGCCCAGTGTTTTGTTTGAGGCCATGGCTCTGAACTGTCTTTGATCATAGCCCTCTCTGGGGAAGCTCCCAAGCACTTGTGCTTCCTTTTGGGCTATACAAAAGCAGCTAAAACCCGGCTGGAGATTTTTAAAGAACTGTGGACACTCTAATGTTTGCTGTTTCTTTTTACTTCTGTAGCGACTTCTTTTCCTCTCTTTTACCTTGGCCCTTCTGTGCGCGCTTGTCTTCACTAGCCAGTCTGCGAAGACACTGTCTTGGTGGCTGAGGTCCTGCTGTTGCCACGAAGTCCGTTTTCTTTTCTCCTTCCTACATGCACTTTGCACTCCTCCTGGCTTGGATCGCGGGGTGACTATACGCTCCTTTCCTCTAGCTTAATGACTATTTTTAATTCTGCTGGGTTTCTTGCTGTACCTTAGCAGTTCCCCAAGCTCATGCTTCTCGGCATGGCAGCTGATGGCGGTCACAGATCCATTGAAGGACCCACAGGAATAGAAGTGCTTAAAGTAATGGTCTTACCCTTTACAAGCACTCACAGAGCTGAAAAGTATATGGGGTAAAATACCAGGGACTGGCATTTAGGGCATTTGTTTTCTTGCCTGTTTAGTGTAAAACAGGGGGAGCAGCCTTTGAGTAAGAGCTGCCCTAAGGCAGCCACTACCTAACTCCTGCTGAGGAACAGGAGTGGATGCTTAACAGTGACTTTTTTTTGGCCACCTGCAGGGTACAGGACGGTCGACGCTCTGCTCCAGCGTATGTTTGAGGCAGAGATACCCCTTGAGGACGAAGGCCCTTCATTTGAGGAGATTTTAAACTTGACCCCTACCTCTGCTGTACCCAGTAACCAGACTTCGGAGAACGCTGCGTAACGGGAGAAATCCACGGCGGTCGGCGTGGAGGAGCTAATTCTCAGCTGCCCGAGGCTGGAGCCCGTTCCCTGACTGGCTGCCTTCAGCATGGGTGCCAGATTACACGGGGGAAGGGGCAGCTGACGCCCAAAAGGGCTTTATCGGATGTAAAATCTCACAGAAATGTTCAAACTGGAAGTACTCTCGGGGGAAGGCAGAGGGAGGGCCGGTGACCCTGGCCGTGCCAGCCCAGCGGGGGTGCCGTAGTCAGTGTGTTATGAAATACCTCCTTCTTGTAACGGGAATCTTGTATTGCAGCGCTTTCGGATGCCTCTGGGGACCAATATAAGCGGAACTAAACAGCTCTTTAGTACAATAAACTGGGCAGTCTGGAAAAAAATGACCGCTTGTCCCAGCGTTCCTGATGGGAGGGGGCCGCAGCACAGCCCTGGGCGCTGTGCTCCTCCGGCCTCTCACCTTCCCTTCTGCCCGCAGGGGGAGCAATCCCAGCCCAGCCGCGACCCAAGGCGCAGTGCGCAGCGCCGTCTGCACCTGCCCTGTGCAACCTTTAGCTTTGCTAAAGCTGGATTTGGTATTTTATATATCGATTTATACACCGGCCCCCCCCCGCCGCCTCTCGCAGCCTCGGCCCGAGCCGGCTGCCGGCACGGCGGGAGGATAAAGGAGGCGTGGCCTCCCGGCGGAAGCGGGCGAGATTGGCGGAGCGCGGCGGCCAATGGGAAGGGGCCGCGGGGCCGCGGCGCGCTTGCGCGGCGGGTTTGAATCGTCGCTCAGCGGTTGAGGCGGACGGGCGGGGCCGTCATGGAGGCGGCTGCGCGGTGAGCGGGGGGCACCGGCGGCGGCAGCAGCTCCGGCACCGGCGGCAGCTCCGGCCGCCGCCGCCGTGTTACCGGGAGGGCGCCGGGACCACCCGGACCTGCGCTGGGGCGGGCGCCAGGGCGGAGGGGGTGCAGGCCTCGGCCTGTGCCCGCCGGAGCTGTGGGGGTGTTAGGGCCTCAGAGGGGCCTTAACCCGTCCCGGGCGGGGCCGTGGCGGCAGCCTGACCTGCCCTTTGCTTTGCAGGAGCTACGAGGCTCAGATACGGAACTACCAAGGGAGCGACCCGCTGGAGCCGTGGGACAGGTCAGCGCGCCTCCGGGTCGGGTGTCGGCGTCGCTGCCGGTGGCACGGCAGGGCTGTAACTTGCTTGAGTGCTTTTCAGGTACGTGCAGTGGGTAGAAGGATGTCTTCCCCTTCAACAAAAGCAAAACCGCTTGCCCAGTCTCCTGGAGCAGCTTGTGAAGGTGTTCGCAAGTGACAAGAGGTACCACCAAGATCCAAGATTTGTTAACTGCTGCGTTAAGCTGGTAGGTACATGTTTCTTCTGGGAATTAAGCTAGCCTAAAAAAAATTGAAGTCGTCCCACCATTCTGTAGTTCTGTGACTGCAAAGGGCTGTGGGAGGAAAAGGAGCTCTCAGGAATGTGGCGTGGAATTCAGATGTACTGCTCTCTGCAGGAGCTCTGAGAGCTTTTCAGTCTTGCTGAAGGATAGCCTATTTGTTTAAAGCTGCGTTATTAAGCTGTTTAGCTTGTGAGAGGTATCTTATCTGCCAACTGGTTTTACCTTTAGAAAAGAATGCTTTCCTGGGACGGTAACTAAAAAATTGTTATCTGGTTTTTTGCCTGCAACTTCCTTGGATGTTTCTGAAAGCGCCTCTGGCTTCTGCATCTTTGTCTTACGCAGGCGGAGTTCATCAGTTCTCCTTGCCAGTATTTTGACTACCTGTATGGAGAGGGAATTGGTGCGAAGGCATCTAACTTCTATGTTGCTTGGGCTCAGCAGCTTGTAAAGGAAGGCAAAGTGCAGTGTGCTAGAGCTGTCCTTCAGAAAGGACTTCACAACCAGGCACAGCCACGAGAGAACCTGCAACAGCTGTATTGGTAATTCTGATGTGTCTTTTTACTTGTTGAGCTATTCAGGTAGCGTACGGTTAATTATGTTTTCTTGTGTGCATATGCCCTGTGCCATAGCAGAGGTAGACTAATGATTGTTTTTGTTAAAGGCAAGTATAAGCTTAACAATACTTCTTCTCTGTTCAATATTTGTTGGGTGTATTGAGAAAAACTGTACCAGCATGTCTTCAGTGAAATAGGGCCCAGAAAGAAAACCCCTTAATTAACTGATTCATTTCCTGTCTATTCCCTGTTAAATTGATCCAGACTATAAAGATGTATAGCCTGGCCTGCTTCAGGCAGCCTACCTTGGAAGTACTACGCATGAGCTTCATTACTTGGAAGCTCAAGCAAGTTGGCCATGCTGATGACACCTGGCTTTTCAAGTTAGGGACATCTGCATGTTTTCCAGAGTGTATTAACTGGCTGTAGCTCACCCTGTAGCTGCCTGTGCTTTTATTGATGCTGCCAGTTGACCGCGTACTTCAGCTGCTGCTTGATTTGGACCCTCTTTGATTTTGGTTTGTGGCCGTAGCTGGAACTGCAGTGAAGTCAGATATCAGTTCCTGATCTGAGCTGGCTTTTTTAGCCCACCTTGGGGATATGTTGGCAATAATACATATATCCAGTTTGTTGTGCTTATCACATGGTACTTAGCCGAGAGTGGGTGCCTGTTGGAGTTTAGCACTTAGCTGTCAGAAGCACTAGAGTTGGCGCTTATCACGATGGTATGTGTTCCCTCTGGTGATGAGAAAACAAGAACCCAATTTCTATATACTGCTGGCTTTTTTATTTTTGTGAGTGTGAAACTAAAGGGATACGTCCATATATAGTAATAAGCGTCCTGTAACTAACTTGAGTTTTTTAGTGTTACGTTTCGTGGCGTGATGACCGTACAAGGAAATCAAAGGTTCTTGGGGGGTGGGGAGGAACGAGGGACAAGTGACTTAATGATAATAACTAATATTTCTTGCAATTCAGCTGGCTGCAGAATTATGATCCTCAGAATCCTCCTTTGCAAGGTGAGGCTAAAGATACCTGCCTGTGAGCTGTACCTCAATTAGATGAATCTTTTACGTCGATCAGTGAGTTTTGTCACTGAAGAAAATAAGTTTCCTGTAGAAACCAATTTTTTTTTTTTCCTGTTTTCCTGGCCATACTTAAAATTCTTAAGGGGCATGTATTCAAAACAAAGTGTTAGTTTTCCAATGCTTACAGTTAATAGAAGCTCATAAATGAGAAAATGATTTCTACTCATTAATGCAAACCTATATTATCTGTCCCAGGTGCTGCTGTTATAAAACCACTTCAAACTTCGCATGCTGCAAATCAAATGGCTCCTCGAAAAGGTGTTTCAAATCTTGATGACCCCGTGTACACTTGCAAAAATCAGGTACATGACTTAATAAGTCCCTTACACGTTGTGGGAAAAATGTGGAGCCCTCCCATAAAGTTTAGATTGATAAGCTTGACTGAATAAGAAAGATAAAATATATTAACTACATCTGCTGTATCTCAAAAAAGTTACTGATGTTTTTATGCTGCAAGCATCACATCTTCATAGAAATCTCTCAACTGGGAAGCACTGGGACACGCTTTTGAGTCACTTGACACGTTTCCAAAACTGCAGGCAAAGAGCGAGCCATCCAGCTGGTTAGCGTTCTTTGGAGGAATAATGTTATCAATAGATTCTGTGCCAGTCATGCTTCTAGGGAGCTGCCTACGCTGAATTTTGGTGAAATTCGAGTTACTTCTTAAATACCCTCTTTAAGAATGAATAGAAGATAATGCCAGAGGACAAAGAGAAGTTTCTGGGCTGGTCCTCAGTGGGGTGGTGGCTTCTTATAAAAGTCAGTCTGTTGAGCTGGGAAATGACAAGGAGGTGACTTTATGAGTTCCTGAGCCCCTCTGTAGCTTGCCAGGTTAGCTTGTCTCTAGCAAGTTCCAGCTGAGGTTCTGTTCGTACTTCATGGAGATCTTGAGTTAACTTTACAGTCCAAATCCTGTTACCCTGTAGTCATCTTCCTTCACCCCCTTCCCCACAATAAAACAACAACAAAGGAAACTATACTTCTTGTAACTCAGCTAAGTACCAGAATGCAGCACTCTCGATCTTCTGAGGTTTGGCAAAGCTAGTTACAATTCTTTGCAGTCTTTCTGGCTCAGTCAGATGAAAGGTGAATGGGGGGGTGGGTGTGTGAAATTAAAAACTGAAAGACTGTGGGTGGGAAACTGATATAACCTTTCTCAACTTGGTCCTGTTTTCTAAAGTGCTGGTGACTTGCAGTTTGGTATTGCCTGCAAATGCTGAAAGATATCTTGGATGACGGAATAGAGCTTAAAACTTACTACGCCTGCTGCCTGTTCCTTAGCCCTGAGGTTGGATAGCTTGTCAAAGACAGAAATTGGGTGGGGCCATCCAGTCTGTTCTTAACAAACCCAAGTGATCTGTAACTTATACTCCTGTTTTTTTGAATAGAAATTACCTGTTCAACTAGTTCCTGTGTCCTTCTGGACTACAGTTTCCAGAATTACATCTGTTTCTCTCGGTTCTCTGGGCTCTCGTTTGTCTTCCAAAAGCTCTCAGAGATGACAGCAATGGCTGATTCTTCAGGATGAACTTCCTCTGTCTCTGATGACTTGAAGAGCTCTCTTTCTGATCTGTTCTTGCCATACTCATGGTCTGAATTGTCAGCTCTTCAATCAGAATTAAATATTGGGGGCTTCGTGGCTGCTGGTCTTGTCAAAGTGGGTGGTTAACTATAACATTGGAATTCTTTCCTTTTTTTTTTTTTTTTTTTTTTTTAATTTCCCCTTCCCCGCTTTAGGGTCCTGATCCTGGTACTGAGTCCTGCTCTTCTGGAGGAAAAGAAGAAGTGTAAGTGTTTGGGGTTTTTTTAAAGTCACACTGTAGAAAAATTAGCACGCTCACAGAATAAATCCAATAATCCTGAATAGAACTTTTTCTTATTTTCCCTCACAGAAAGTATGTTACGTACATCTCCAAATCTGAAGTTCTTCCTAAGTCGTCATCCACTGTTGTTGAATGTGAGCAGGTTGCAATGTATGATAAAAACCTGCTCATATGTGAAGGCTCTGAACTTTCATTTGAGGAGCTAAGAGCCAAGAGATACTTCAAGAAATATGAGCGCCTCAGAAGACAGCAGGAACAGGGTATTCTTGTCTTTCCATCTAGCTACTTCAGAAATATTCTTGGAAAACTAATACTTGGCTGCATTCATTTCTTTTCAACCTCTCTACTGAAGCCTGAAAACTGTCTCAAAGCCCAAGTTAGCATCCCCGTACAGAAACAGAGTGGGGTGAGCTTGGAAGCATCGGGTAATGTGCCAGATGACCGACATCAATATTAACTGTTTAAATTCATCCCTTGGGTTTGTCTTTTGAAACCTAGGTTGTCATAAAGAGTGGTGCTCCTTCTGAAGAAACGGGAGGAAAGTGTGAGCAGCTCTGAGCTGTATTAGCTACCCTGACGTGAGCTCTAGCTGTGGCTCTCTGCCACCTGTAATTCAAGATCGAGAGAGTCTTGATTCCTATTGGTAGGCTGTAATGGGAGAGAGCTCAGAGTATGCTTTAAACTGTCATACGGTTACATATGATGCCACAGTTTGCCCAAGTCAATTAAAGGCATGCTGCAGAAAAGAGAGCAGCCCTCCATCTTCACTTGGCCTTCTTGGCAAATGCAGCTGTGGGATGCCTCTTATATAGTCAGCAATGGCATGCTTGTAGCTAGGATGGCCTCAAGGAAGAGTTTGACATTAGAGGTAATACTTTTGTTTGCTGAATGGTGACATTTTGCAGAAAAAATAGCTGGGCTTTCAAATAGACAAGTCCTAGGGAAGCAAAACCAAAACCGAGTGCAAATAAAGAGCAGCTGCTCAGAAGTGAGTTAGTTGTGCACCTTGCCATTTACAGGAGGGGGGGAAAAAAAGTTGCCAGGGGATGTTGCTGGAGAAAGAAGTAATTATCTCATTTGGTAAAGGAAGAAATGGATACATTGTAGTCAGTGGAAAGGGGAGAGGTTCAGTGGGAGGGAAGATGCTAATGGATTTTTAAAAGGAGTGGTTGAGTCTGGCACCAGAAGCGCATGCCAGGTGAATGGTAGGCCAGCCTGTGAACTCTGCTAAAAGGCACTTAGGGCTGCTGCTGGTTGCCGAGCCAGTGCCGAGATAGCGTTGTGTAGCCCTCCCTCGAGGGATCAGGACTGAGAGGTTAGACACTGAGTCCTCTGGGAAATACCTGCTGCTCCCAAACTTATGCCTCTAGATCTGAGTGTTGTCCTGCAGTTGCACAGACTAGATAGATCTAAATTTTAAATTCAAGCAGCTTGTAACATCTGTGTTGAGAAACTCATTTGGAAACTGATTAACTGTTTCACTTAATATCATTGTTTAATCCTTAGAAGAAGAAGAGAGAGACTCCATAAGGAAAAAAGAGTCAGCTGTCCTTGAACTGCAAGCCCTGCAGCAGAAGCTGGAGCAGCTCACCGAGCTCTCCAAAAGCTTGGAGGAAATTAGACTGGAACCAGCATCTGCAACATCAGCTGAACCAAGTAAGACAGTGGTAAGTATGTTCCATGATCAATAGGAGCAGTCTTCATGAACTTCTCTCACGAAATTTAACCATCCTTTAGACAGTAAACGGAGTAGACTGTTAACCAGATCTGGAAGTTCAGGCTGCAATGCCTGACTAGTATAGATACCTGGCATAACTTCAAATACTTGATGACCTATGTTTTAATTGTTAAACCCAAAAGTTTGTTTTTGCTTCTCCGCAATTTAGTTTTAGTTGCATATGAAAGTTCTCTTCTGCATGAAAAACTGTTCTAGTTCTGCAGAAATAAAAGGGAAAATGGCAACGGCTATACTTGTGGGGGAGTGTTTGAGTGTAAAAGAACATTTCTCATCTCTGAAGGTGCATCCACATGTGACACCCCATGCAGCTCTACAGCAGAACTGGATGGCATCTTGTCAAAGCTCAGATCTGCAGAACGCCCAAGGTCTGGTGCCAGACCAGCCTCAATCAAGTACTTTACCATCCACTGCTCTTACACTGCAGTCTGTGAAACCCGCCGGCCACCAGATGACATCAACCTCCCTGTGGGAAGTAACATGTAGGAAGGATGCAGTCAAAACTCAGCTAGAGCTCAGAGAACTCCAGAACAGTTTGTTACACCCTCCGTTCAACAATATGGCAGCTCGGGAATGGGCACATCCTGACGCAGCTCTTAACTGGAGCACTGGAGAACAGTATGTATAAACAGGCTCATTCTTGGCTCTGCAAGTTGTGCAGTCTTCAGTATCTACACTTCAGCTGAGAATTAACTAAAAAAAAAAAGTTTCTCATCTGAAAAGAAATCTGAAGTAGCCTGTGGAAGCCAATATTTAGACATAGATCAAACTTACAGTCCTCATTTCAGTTTTTAATTCCTTTAGCCCTGTGTTTTAATAACTAAGAGGAAGTTCAGTGTGTAACTGAAGTAATTATTCAGCATTGCTGTCCCTGGCATGCCTGAAATAAACAACAGGATATGCTTAGTGCGTGCAGATCCCATACATTACATCTTGGCCACAGAGGTCTCCAGAGAAGAAAAAAAGTGCTTGCATTTATCTATTGCACTCTTGCTTGTGTGACTTGGCTGGTATGGGAGACAAAATTGGGGGGCAGAGGGAGAAACCTAGGTTGGCAAAGCAAGCACGGCTGAGCGAGTAGGCTTGGCCAACAAGAGGAAATGGAACCAGTTGTCATTCACTCATATTACGGAGCTACTTGGAGGCAAACTGTATCCAGAAAGTTTTTAATGCCCGCATTTTAACTTTTGAAAGGACTCTGCTGCCCTTCAGGTTTTATACCCATTGGCAACTGCATGAGAAAATTGGGGGTGGGGGGCAGCCTCTAATAATACTCTAAAGGATCTCTCACTTGCTTCATTTGCGTGACTGAAAAGAGTCATTCATGGGGGAAAAACATAGGATCACTAGTTGCTGTCTCTCTGGGATGTTTCCCATGTTCTAGGCTGGGAAAGGCCTCTATACTGCTTAGAGCGCAGTACTGCGAAGTCCTGAACTGAAGCTGGAATTTAAATAACAGCTTTTATTTCAAGCTAATGTTCTTAATCTTTCCTTTGAAGGCACCCTAACAAGAGAGCCAGCGGACTAACTACTGTGGATGTGAAAGAAGGTAGTAAGCCCGGTTTTGATAAAGATTGGTGCTATCGGTATCAGTTACTGGCTGGGGATCGATAGCCTGCAGCTACTAGTTCCAACCCTAGCTAAGCTTCTTGACTTTCCTAACTCCATCCCTGCATGTTTGGGCAATGTCTGTATATCCCTTCCATGGAGCCAGTCCCTGTTTCCACCTTCTGAGTAACTCCTTTTTGTTTGAGCTCGGTCAGGAGTTCGCTGTTTGTCCTTGCTGGCTTCCTGCCTGCTCAACTCTGTGTCAGAATGGATCGCTCCTGTGAATTGAAGACGGAGTCCTCAGAGGCCACCCAGCTGTCCAAGGTCCCTCTTGCCCTTCAGAGCAGTCTCTCTTGGGAACCTGCCAAGCAGATCTCTGAGCAAGCCGAAATCTGCTCTCCCCAAAATTCTGGATTGTCATTTCGCTACTCATCTTGTTTCCTTTTCTTACTAACGCTTTGCTAGCTCCCGAAATGTTAATGAACAATCCTAGGCTACTTCAGAAATGATCTTGCTGTGCTTGTTTCTAGCACATAGAGTTGGAAGTTCTTCCTTTGCTTTTGGAAATGCTTCTCAAGCTACCCCAAACACGTCGCTGGGAGGAGCGATGCAGGCAACACCGTTTAAAGTGCAGCCTTCACCTACAGTTCATACGAAGGAAGCGTTGGGTAAGCGCCTGGAATAACATGCTGGTTCCACTGGAGTTAATGGGATCTCGCCCAGTAATTTTAGTGGAGCCACATATACAAGGAGGCTATCTAGTGATGGGCGTGTGCACCATTCAATCAAAGAGGAAAATAAAACTAATTTGGTGCTCTTCTTTTGCAATTGTCTGGATGACCCAAAACTTTTGACCAGAAATAGATGCTTTAATAACATCCCAGCAGCCACATGCTGTAACCTCCCGGGTAAGTCACTGGTGATACACCTGCCAGGCTTCTGTGGGCAGCATGTTCTCCAAGCTGCTCTTGTCAGTACTGTCGGGGACTCCTGTTTCCGAGATGAAGACCAATAACAGACTAATGTGGAAGAATGTTAGGAAGTTAGTAAGTCAGCTGTGGTTGATGTTAAGCTTCCCCCAAAACTGAAACAAGGGTGACTTATGCAAAAGGTCTTTGAGTATTTAAGAGGCATTGTCAGTTCTAAACGTTGCTTTTTCAAAATCCTAAAAGGGAAATTGCAATTGTGTTTCTGATGTCAGGTGTGGAGTAACAATATACTGATGCTGTTTTATCCCTTTTGTACTCTTCTGCCCTGTTCTTCTGTTTTGACAGTAAGCCCGTTAACCGCTACCAAGTAGCAAACTGCTGCAGCTGAATATGTATCTGAAAATAATAATTAAAAAAAACTCATGATATTATTCATTAGTCTTCCAAATATCTAAGAACATAAAGGAGAATTGGCTTCTTTCAGAGAACTTTGAAATCTCATCTCGGAGAGGAACTTAAAAAAAAAAAAAAAAAAGCCATGGCACCAACAAGTATGTGTTGGCCAAGTCAGATTTTCCTGTGTTTGTTCAGTTGTCTGGAGCGTTTAAATGCAATATGAAGGAATAATTGGTTATTGGCATTTGATAAATGATAAGAATATTATAAATAATTGGCATCTGAGTTGACTACTACACAACGGAAGAACTTCTGAAAATTTCTTTTACTGGGAGTGATATTCCTGTGGGGTTTGTTTTGGTTTGGTTTTTTAGGATTCCTCATGGATATGTTTCAAACACCCATCTTGCCTGAACCATCTACTCTTGAAGAGAGCGAGGAGCAATTTGAAGTCTTTTGCAGAAAAAGTGGTATGTACTATTTATTTTTTCGGTCCGTGGTGTTTCACTCCTTTATTGCCCGTTTACCCCTCCCACCAGTCCTGCTAATTTTGAGATAAGTAGTTGTTGTTTGAGTAGGTGTGAAGAAGTAACTTCTTTCCTGATAATTTAATTTAATGACAGGTTCCAAATTTTGATGCACAGTCTGAGAACAGCAGAAGCACTTTACTGTTAGCAAGCCTATTAATGTGCTCATTGGACATGTTGCTTCTCCCTAGAGACTTCTCTGGTATTTAAAACCTGACTTTGAAAAGGGCACAGCTGGTACTTTGTATGAGTAAAGCTTTTTTTCTAAAATATTTTGCAGGCTGGGTGTCAGTATCTGAATTGCCAGCTTATCGTAACAGTTAAAGTTGTCTGAAAACCGGGCAGTAGCAGTGGCTTACAAGAGATTTCCAAGTGGTCAGATGCAGCCAAGAAGGCTTCTGTACTCTGGCCAGTCTTGGTTTTGAGATGGCAATATCTTCCCCATTTCCAAAAGCTTATAGGAGAGATGATTTGAATGGCAATTCTGAGGATGCTCCTGGTCTAGCTGGATGCAGCCAAGACCATCAGTTGTCTGGTTAGGGGTGAAAATGTGACTCTCTATATAATCATCATTGGGTGAAGATAATATTGGTTATCTCTTATTTTTTAAGAGCCTGATGGAAGTCTGAAAATTAATGTCGTTGCCCCTGTCATGCCTGCGTTTTCTATCTTTGAAGACGAGAATGAAAAAGAAAACAGCGGGTAAGGAGGAAAAAAGTAACAGCTGAGTTCAGTTTATTAAGCATTACACACAGGATGGATTCTATCCCATATCATTTTGCTGTGACTGTATTTGCAGTATCAGGATTGGCTTGAATGCAATCGCTAGCAGCTGTGTGGAAGTGGCATGAGAAAGCTGTAGTTCCTTCTCTGTGGAATTGCGCAACTTTCCTGTTTGGACAGTGTGCTCGAAATGCTTAATTTTCTGGAAAACTGTGGATAGCTTGTTTCTTTGAGCTACTGCAACTTCTCTAAGTAATCTGCAAAAGGGATTCTTTAAAAAAATTTTACAAAGTAAAAATTAAAACCAACAGGTCGTTGTCATGATCAGTCTGCCTGGGAAAGTTTCTGGGGAAAAGCTGTTCTAAATTACCTGTCTTGTCAGGATCCCACAGCACAAAAACAAGCCAGAAGAGCCCAGAACTACTGGAGAACGTCCCTTGACTGACTGTACAGCCAGTACAGAAGTGAGTGTTTGGTCTTATTGCAAGAATTAGCCTTGAAAATGGGTTACGCAGTTACGGGGGGTATGGGAGGTGGCTGCATTTACCTTTGTTCTGTCCTCTGTCCCAATCCTGCAATATTCTTATGAATGATGCCTAGCCGAAGTCTAGATACCTTTTCCCATTTCCTGCCAATGGGATGAACTTTCAGTTGCTAATTTTCACAAAACTTCCAGGAGCTTGATAGTGGAGACCTCTAGCCCTAGAACAAATGCGACTGCAGCTGATGTGTGGATTTGGCATCTGTTTGAGGGAGGAAGGAGAGGGAGCAAGAGACACTTAATGTTCTAATAACCACCTAACAGTTTTCACAGCCGAGTAGATCCGTAAAACTGCAGGCTGCTTGGATCCCTGGTCACTGTGTAATGAGATGGGCTTTTTCAGACTCTTACAGCAATTTTTTGCTGTCTAACGTTTTGCTGTGGTATTCATTATTGCCAACGTTCAGGTCTGATACAAAACCATGTAAATCTGTGATTTAGGTTATAATGCCATTCCTTTATTTTTCTAATATTGTTGACACGTGCAGATTCACCATTATTGAAACTGACTGCAGAGGCTGCTGGTAGGTTACAGTGCAGCTCTGGCAGGGTAGTTTTGATGGCTTAGTTTTAAATCTTTACTTTTTTTTTTCCTGTCTAGGAAGAAACAGGGATACCAGAGTTCTTGAGGGATGATTATACGTTGTGGAACGTACCAAGTAGTAATAAAACGCTAGGTCCCAGTCCAAACAACACAAGAGACTTTGCACGAGCTGCCCAGCTTGTATCAACACCATTTAATTACCTGTCGGCACATCCGCGGCAAGCTTTGGGCGACAAAGGTAAGATAATATTTCAGGTTGAGAGCATCTAATTCAGCACTGCATAACTCCATTTCTGTGCCCTGGTTACCTCGCAGGCCTTGCCGAATACCGCACAGGTATGGTTCCCACTGCTGCCACTTCTGAGCGCGCATGCCTTGTAGAACAGCAGCCGGGAGCATGGCCTGGCCCGGCACATAAGGTTTCCAGGAATTTTTAATTGAGGGATAAGAGAGGCTTTGACTGCTGTCGAACTGCTGTTCTGAACTGTTGCAAGGGGTTGTAAATAGTCAGAAAAATGGACCGAAGTCCCAGGACCACCTTCTTCTGGGGGGACCGTTATGCTTGTCTGCCCCTCTAGTCTTGGAATACACTCCCTAAAGGAATCAAGCTGTTGTCTTTACCTGTATATTTTAAAATAGGCTTGTTCAGTTCTAGCTTTTGTGATACCTTAGCAGCCTTCACAGCTGCAGTGTGACTTAACCTTCTTGTCTTGGTAAGAATACTCTAAATGTGCTTCCCTTTGGGGAGAATAAACACTTGCTATTGTTGCTGTTCCCTTTGTTCAGCCTACGGGGATGACTTGCCACAAATGGATTTGGAGTTTTCTGAAGAAGTCCACAAGCAGACAAAAACTAAGAAGCTAAGGTATGTCGTGACTTGCTGAAATTTTCAAGGCTTGAGAGTGCTGGGCAAATCTATGCCAGAGCAGGCAGGTCTGCTATACTGCTCTCAATGCAAGTTTTTGAAATAATCTAGAGCTGACGTATTTGTGTCAGACTGACTCTGCTTAGCATACCTCTCAGCACTTTGTGGAGTTAAATGAACCTGGGCATGGTGATAATGCCGCTGAAAATGCTCGTATGGCTTAAGTTTTCTGATACGTTTAAATTGCAAGTTAGCTGTCCGGACAGTTTTAATGGCTGTGTATGTAAAGCTGCTGATTTCTTTTCAATATTGGCTGAACTTGTTGGCTGATGAACTTGAAAGTTAGTAGACTATGGGTAGCATGATATGACCAAATCTTATTTTCTTAAGGAACGTCCATTTTATTCATCTTTATGTTGGTTATGGCCAAGGTTGCAAGCGTGGAGATTTGACGTGTTTTTGCTTACTGAAGATGCAAAAATCCCATGACAGTACTGTCGATTTAATAACATTTTGTTTTAAATACATAGCCCTGCTCTTGAACACATTGCAGAGCGAGGAGAGCTCCAAGGAAACGTCCTAAAACAAGGAAATGGAATTCAAGGAATTGCTACAGCTGCTTCTCAAAGATTACAGGAGCAGACTGCCACGAGCAGGACTGAATATTCCTCATCTGTTGGGGTGGACAAAATTTCTCATGAAAAGCTGTCTGGAGCTGGGCAGGACAGGACAGCCCGGAGTGTTAGAGCTGCAGGTACAGAGCATTGCCTACAGTTTTCTTCTGTCAAGTCTGAGACCGGAGCAGTGTCGTGTTCTTGCAGCAATGCTTTGTTCCAACATGAAGGTGGTCACTGCAGTAAGCAAACTGACTTGTGGCTCCTGCAAGGACATCGCTGTGTATGTGCAAGTGATGTAAGGAAGGACGAGTGTGGGTCAGAACTGTTATTACGTGATGCCAAAGAAATTCTGAAGTACAGGAATACTCGGGAGTACCTAAGGCTTCTTTGCTAGGTGACGCTCAAATACTGTATTTCAGAAACGTCTGTTTTCCACTTGCGATTAGAAAAGAATTCTGGGCAACTTTAACAGAACGCATAGGTATAAAAGCTGGATTGTCAAAATTAAGGAATACTTAATTTACGCCTCTGATTTTTGTGGTGGGGGGTTTTTTTGGTTTGGTTTGGGTTTTTTTAAGTCAGTGACACTCGTTCAAGTATAAGCTTGTGTTACCCTTTTGAAATTACAGTTTTCTTATAGCTTAAATATTTTTCTTCTTTCCATGAAGTCCTTGTTGAGAACCCTTGGGATAAAGAATTAATTTGCAAATTCTTATCAGAGCTTCCTAAACCACTCCACACCTATGCCAACTACTTTGAATGGAAATCTACTCTTCCGTCCATCAAACTGAAGGCTGAACTCCCACTGGGTAAGAGCTACTTCAAACATTTCACTTTAAAGCATTTCTTTGAAGTTTTTCTGGGAAGCTCTGAAGTATTTTGCTAATTCAGTTTACTTGCACGTATACCCAGACAGCTTCCAGATTATCTAAACCTCAGATTTGAAATTAGACCTTGTTTTTTTTGTCTTTTGTAGCATAAGCATTTTTGATTAGGCATTTTGAGTAGGGAATTTTCCTAGTTTTCCTTTCCTAGTAATCTGCGACACAACTCTCAAACTTAGTATGGAACAGCAGCCATCCTGTGTCAACAAAATCTGTATGACAGTAATTGCAACATACTTGTATGACTTAAACGTTAGTGTTTACTTTTTTAAGGAATGCACTTTGGAATTTGATTACTTCCAGGAAGTCAGACTAAACCAGACACACAGATCTTTAGTGTGTGGCACTTCACAGCACTCTTGTTCTCAAGAGTGAGTGCAGGCTCTCCTCTAAGGAAAGGCTGGCTAGCAAGAAGAGACTTGTAGAGAAAGACTAGCACTAGCGTTGAAGCAATAACTTGTACAGGCTGGTGGTTTTTTCTTTTCTTTTTTTTTTTTTCTTTCTGAGTAGTGATGTCTCTTCTGTGAAGCTTGCAAGCAGGACGTAATGTTGTTAATCTCTTAAAGGTTCCAGCTCATTCCACGTGGACTGCTTGGCTGGAGAGGGAGCTTTTGCTCAAGTCTATCAGGCTTCCATTCTGGATGCAAGTAACCCTAGAAACAATCAGAAAGTAATATTCAAGGTAGGTAGTGTTGATTCGGAATAGCTCTGCTGGAAAATTTGTTACTCTTATAGTAACATCACCTACCCTGGGTGGATTCTGCGGAGTTTTCTTATTTCTAAGTATGAAGTAAAGCGTATTGGTCTATCCTCAAAGCCTCGTTCAGGTTGAGTGCCGTGATGTCTGATTCATTTCACATGGGAAGTTTTTTATCCTCTTGACTCGACTTGCTGCTTCATCTTTTCTTTATAAAGTAGTCGCCAGTATCCTAAGGAGTAAGAGTTACAGCCAGGCTATCTCTCTCATCAGCTGAACAAAGGCAGCTACTTGTGCAAGTGCTCTTAGTCCACAGCAAATGAAGATGTATGTAGATTGATGATAAAATTGGGGCCGCTCCTTGTTCCAGGTACACGCCCACTAGCTTTCCACAAGCATTTTTGCACTTTGTGCAGCCAGCCTGTTTGGTGGCAGCTGGCTGTTACGTAGACTTTGCTGGGTGATACCTCTCTGGTGCAGTTTTATTAATAAACACACTTGTCTTGATGGCAATTGTAGATTGTGCGGTTCCCTCTCTGCTCTGCCCTATCTTCTTCCAGGCTGCTTCAGTGCAGGAATGAGCAACAGATGATGGCATGTGTTTACATCAGAACCGCTGCCAAAAGGAAAGTCTGTGCAACTGCGAGGTCAGCTTAGCCCAAGAGGGTTGTACTAGGTCATGCATCCCTGCATCTGCTGCTGGCTGAGAGGGCACGTGTACAGTTACTACAGCCTGGCTGAAACACGCTTATGTGATTGAGTTGACACGTGCCCCCCGCTAGCCTTTCCACATGAGATCTATCTTTGGAACCTTTTTGTGGATCTCCTCTGCAACATTTAATCTTTCAGGAAGAAAACCCCAACTTGTTAATACCTGAACTGAGAGCTTTCTAGTATGTAAAGTGGCTTAAGTTTGGGGGGTTTTTTGAGCATCAGGTATTCAGCGTAGTGGGGGAAATAGTAGGGAAAGGAATTGGAAGGGTTTTCTTGTTTTGACTTCACAAGCCTTCCGTCTTACACAAAATATCTGTTGCCAGCAGAAACATCAACGTTGCAGAAAGGCTGACAATTTAAATAACGCAAGAGAGTGTATAAGCCAGAATGCAGAATGGAATTGTGGTGTGTAATTGAAGTCTTGATTCAAGAGGACTAACCATTGAGCGTATCAACCTGAGGTTAATTGCTGTAGATACAAGTATTCTATTTGGTCAAGAGGAAAAATGCCTAGTCTGCCATTAAAAAAAAACCAACAACAACAAAAAACCAACCTGAGAAGAACTTCTGCTTTTATGCTAATAGATTTTCCTAGTAAATCAACTTTTTGGTTACAGGTCCAGAAGCCTGCCAACCCTTGGGAGTTCTATATAGCAACACAACTGGTAGAAAGGCTCAATCCAAGTATACGCCATCTCTACATCCACTTTTATTCTGCTCATTTCTTTCAAAATGGAAGCATTTTGGTTGGTGAGCTCTACAACTACGGAACACTGCTGGTAAGCGTGATGAGCTTGTGCTCTGGATCACCTATATTCTTTCTAGAGTGCTATTACATTACAATATTCAGGTATCTCCTTTACTCCCCACTTTATGGACCTTCATTGTGAACATACTCTCTGTTTATCAACATGGGCCTGTATTCTGTACCAAGTTGTTTCTGTGTAGCTGATGGTTCTTCGTTATCTTTTTGCTTGCAGAATGCCATAAACATTTACAAAAGGCTTCCTGAAAAGGTGATGCCTCAAGCACTCGTAGTCTACTTTGCTGTGAAAATTCTTTATATGGTGGAAGAGCTCCACAGCTGCAAAATCATTCATGGTGACATTAAACCCGACAATTTCATACTTGGAGAAAGGCCAGTATTTCCCTTTGCTACCTGAGATGCTAGCATATCACGATATCATAGTCTTGATACTTATGTGATCACTTCTTGTTGTCATGGTTGAAGGTTTCTGGACAATGATACGTGTGACATAGATGGTCTCTCTCATGGCTTGACACTCATTGACTTGGGCCAGAGTATAGACATGAAACTCTTTCCTGAAGGAACAGCATTTACTGCAAAGTGTGAAACATCTGGATTTCAGTGTATTGAAATGCTGACGCAGAAACCGTGGAACTACCAGGTATGAGATTGCATAGACAGCCTGAACGTTTGGAGCTTACTGCGTGCATCTGGCGTGAATAAACGGAGTTGTAGCTTCAGCTCGTTGCTTTAAAAATGCAATCCTGAACCCTCTTCTTACAGAGCTTGCCCTGTTGGCTCCACAGAGTGTTTTCCAGCTAATTTTTAGTGGTCTTAATAGGTTTTTAACACAAAACTTGTTTATGCTTTGTTTAGACAGACTACTTTGGCATTGCAGCAACGGTCTACTGCATGCTCTTCGGTACCTACATGCAAGTAAAGAATGAAAACGGTATCTGGAAGCCTGAGGGAGCCTTCAGAAGGTTGGTGTCAAAAATGTTTTCAAAACCTTCCCTTGGCTAGAAAGATGCGTCCTTAGTGCCAGGCTTGTTTGAGGTTAGTTTCTGTACATCTTTCGGTGTTGCTCGCGTGCCCTTCTTGGTGCCCTAAAACCCGTGGGTGTTCAGTGCATGGGAACTGCTTTATAGGATTCACCGACTTTAGCACAGGCTCAGCAGTGCACGTGGCGAATAGCATGGCGTCCTCAGCGACTTGCTGCCTGGAAAGAGGAAACAACAACTAACGAGGAAAAATCCCACTGGTTCGCTAAGCAGCACACCACAACGGAAGCTGCGTTGCGGTACAGCGATGTCTGCAGCTACTCCAGCCTCTAACTGGGGGAGGGCACGGGGTAGATACGGGAAATAGTATTTTAACAGCTTGAATTTAGCCTTTTTTTTTTTGGTGCTTTCTTGTTCCTTTGCAGGCTTGCCAATGCTGACCTGTGGAAAGAGTTCTTTGAGAGCATGCTAAACATTCCCAGTTGCCACAGCCTGCCTTCTCTAGGAGTTTTGCGCAAAAGGCTGAAGGACTTATTTTGCAGGTCATATGCAAAGGAAATAAAGTTCCTTCGGAACAGACTTGTTGTGTTGCTCATAGAACACAAACGGTCACGAAAATAAGCATTTAGGTCGCACAGTTGCTGAGCAGTGGCATTTTATTGATGTGAAATCTTTTTGTAATAACTTGTTTTAAAAATAAATGTTCTTGGGGCTAACTTCAGGAATGATAACTTGCATCCTTCTATGCTTTTGTGGGGAAAAAAAATTACACTAACGTTACTTGTTAATTTAACTTCTCCTGTCTGGGAGGCAAGGGCACGCTGGAGGCTGTAGACAGTTGTCATAATATTGTGTATTTCTAAGGGGGAAAAAAAGCTGGTGAAAAGTGATGTACAGATGAAGTAATTGCTTTCAACCTCCCCTGGGATTTCTGAAAAAAGCTCATCGAAGCGTTCGTGTCGAAGGGACCTTGGGAAGTCTGCTGCTCTGACCTGAAAGCAAGGTCAATGCTACATTCAGACCAACTACGCTGGCAGCCCTCAGCTCTCGTGTAGAGGGTGATAAATGCAGTCCAGCCGGGTGAAGGGCAGGCTCATCTTGGAAATGTAAAGCATATGTGAGGTGTTTGAGGATTCATTTTCCCAACACGTAAAATGGGGAACAAGGGCCTTTGGGGAAGAGCGAGTTGTTGGAAATGGGAGTGTAATTCCAGACGGAGACTCCGCCACCGTGGAAGGCTCCCGTATCTCTTCGAAGAGAAGTGGAGAGAGCGTTTGGAAGTGAAACAGTGTGTGTGTAACATGGGCTACAAGAGCGTGAACTCGTGTAGTTTTCTACACCTGATCAGGGAAAAACCCGTGGTCGGTAGGTGTAAGGAGGACAGGTTTTCTGTAGGTCTCTCTTCTCCCAAAAAAGCCGCTGCAGATAATTAACGAATACGAGGAAACGCTGTTCTGAGTCGGTGACGAGACGAATGCGCAGATGAGCAACAGCGCTCGGAGGGCTGCTATTGCAGTTCCTCGAGGTTTGGGGCTCCTACATTCACAGCCTTCCCCCTCTACCCTTGCTCTCAGGAGCTTCTAGGTTGAAAGAAACCAAGGTCGACAGGTTAGATTTAATTAGATAGGACTGAAGTCACACTTGCCGCTTGTGTTACGTTCACTTCTGACCAGCAAAACACAATTATTAGAGATGAGGGGGAAACCAAGAGGCAAGTGTCTCTCCTGACTGGAATCAAAATGGTGGTTTTCTGTTCATTATGAGGTTTTGTTTTCCTGTACTCTGGCAGAATATTGTGAAAATGCTCTGGGAAAATGCCAGGAAAGCATTCCTTTACGAGTGCTCCCTATTGTTTTGTATCTATTTTTATGTTTCTTAATTACAGCAGCCGTACACCAACATGCTGAATCGTTGCTGCATACGCACGTTGCTCGCTTGAGTTTGCATGAGGTTGGCTTGACTTTATAGCTATTTTGTCAAACGTTAAATATCAAAATAACTTGAATTACCCGAATTACACAAACTCCAAAGAACTCCAGCCGGCACTTTGAACACACCAGCTCCATGGCGGCATCCGTACTGGGCTGTCTTCCTTGACTTGGGAGCAAAGGCTGTGCTCTCTCGGGTGAGAACGGACATTGCTTCTTCGGAGCAACATCCACCTTGACTCACCCCAAGCCAACCTCTCGGGTGGAGGTTTCCTCTGCTTGCCTTGCTTCAAAGCAAAACTTGCTCGCTGTAGTTATTCTCGCAGCCGAACATGTAAAAGAATACCAGGAGCAGCTGGACGCGGGCGATGGATGCTGTGAAGGATGGGCAGCACCTCTCGAGCTCCCCTTGCCGTGGAGCAAGTTTGGGGTTATTTTTTTTTTTTCTTTCATCTTTCAGCATTGCGAAGCTGAGACTTGCTCCTAAAACTAGTCTGTGCGACTTTTTCACTGGAGCCACGACTGCGATTGCTTTGGAGGGCTTCCTAGCTGGACCTGACCTGCCTTCCCCCTCTTCTGGGACTTCCAGGTGGTGGCAAAATCTCCCCGGCTGCCCCATCTCGGGGGGGAGTTGTGCCGGCGGTGTGTGCCGGGGAGCTGAGGCTGCCTGCGGCAGGAGCTCCTGGGGCTGCTTGCCCAAAACTGGCACCGCAGCTTATTGTGGCTGCCGATCGATCGATCTCGGGGAATAAACACGTAGGGGGGCTTCGCTCCTCGCAGGCGGGGGGTGCTCTGCCTTAACGCCTTACAAGCGGTGAATAATGGACGGCCGGTGGGGCAGCGTGCTGCCGAGCAGCCAGGACGGCCGGGGCAATCCCAGCACCGAGACCTTCTACCCCTCTGTGGATAAAATGGAGAGCCGTAACCAGAAGTTATGGGACCTGGGGTGATTTGTAAAGAAGATAACGTATGGAGGAGAGGAGAGCCAGCAGCGCTGCACGGGCGAGTTAGCGCTCGACGTGCGTGTGGCGTGCAAAAATACGGCATTTGGACTTTGTCAGCCTGGCTCTGCTGCCTGCAAATCCTGTGTACGAGCGATGTGCGGACTTAAATCCAGTGAGGAGGCAGAGAGGGGTCTGGCAGCGGCACGCTTCAGAGGGGCTCCGGAGGAGCTTGCGGCCTGCGGGATGCCGCTATCCTCGCGCTGCTCACAGTCGCATTCGTGCAGTGCCCTGGTTTATAATCCTGTGAAACAAATAGAAAAAAGGATGTTTTATCAGCAGAGGCCTGGGGGAGGGGGAGGGCATTAACTTTTTTTGTGCATCTATCCACAGGAGGGAGACAAACAACAGACTTTCATAAATCTCCCTGCCTCTCACTGTATTTCAGGGGTATTTTTCCTCTGTTTAAATTGTTCAACTTGAAAAAGGGCCGGCAGTTGGGCAGGGGAGCTAAGCCCAGGACGGCTGACAGGGCCCTGGATGCTGAGGAAGGGGGGGGGGATGCCGGGTTTGCCGCAAGCAGCGACCCCTGGGTTTGGTTTTTCGTAGGGTTTGGTCTTCTGGCTCGGGGGCCGCAGAGGGGAAGGCGGCCGCCCAGCGAGCTGGAATCGCGGGCTGCTCTGCCCGCAGAGGTACGGGAAACGCTTCTTCGGTCGTTTTCATAAATCCAGTTGCACCCTAGAAAAGCCGGTATCGGCGGGAGGGGCGTTGACCCCAGCGAGTGTGTCATTTTGGGTAACTCGCTGTTACGCTGTCTGTTTATCTTCTCCCCCCGGGTCTCACGTCGGGCTGTCGCTCTTCTCCCTGCTGCCGAGAAGGACCAATGCCTCCTCCTCTTCGGAGGCCGTGCGGCCTGCCCGGGCTCCGCAGCTGCCTGTCCACCTGCCTGCAGTTTCGGGAGACCCGGCAGCGCTGCACCTTCCTCGCTTTGGGAAAACCTTTTCCATGTCACGCAGCAAGACGGGATGTTTTCCTCCCTGCAGCTGGGGCTCCTCTGCCTGCCTTTATGGCAAATAACTCTCGGATTACCCTTTAACGCAGCCTGCTTTGCCTCTTTTTAGGCTTTCTGGGGCATATGGAAAAGCCCTTGGGTTTGAGACGGTGCAGCTGGTTAACAAGTCAGCTGTAGCGAGTTGCACCGTGAGGCAGATCAGCTGGAGAAACCTCCTTGTAGCTGGTGGAAATATAAACATTCAGGGCTGGGGTTGCTATTTCTTCCCCCCTTCCTCCTTTGTTTTAATTTTCTTACAAGCTGAGCTGGAGCCAGCTGTTCTCTGTCCAAGCAAAAATGGCTGCCAGGCTCAAGTTTTTATATATATAGTAAAAATAAAAACAAAACCATATATATATATATATTTACTTCCTCTGCTCATAACGCAGCATCATGCGCCGCTCCGAAGAGTGCGGAGCACTTTTCGGAGCGGCGCATGATGCTGCGTTATGACCACAATGGAATTTCTACCCGTGTGTTTGCCCCTAATTAATGCTAATTTCTGCCTGTCTCACCTTGGGGTAGTGACTTTTATTTCAGCTGCAGCTGCGGTATAGGTATGTCCCTGCCAGCTGTGCAGCCAGCCGGGCCGGAGCTTCTACAGCTTAAATGTCAGCCCCCCTGCAAAGGGGAGAAGGAGCTCGCGTGGGTGTAGGAGTTTCACATCGTTATATATGGTAGATAGTTGTTAGCTACAACTCACCGTGCATCTCTCCTCGCTTGGCAAGCATCCCGTCTGCCTGCAAGCACTGCTCCTACTCGACAGCTAAGAGCGTCCCAGGGAAGCCGGGCATGGGTGCGAGCTCTGAGGATGCACCGGGGGGTGGTGGTGGGACTTTTGTTTGTAATCGACTTGATTTTATCGTCCTGGGCTCTTGGTTTTGCTATAAATTATTATAGCTGAGCCCCGGTGAGGAGGGGAGGTCTGAGATGGGGTAGCTGGTGGGAATGGCTAAAGGGATGCTGCCTGCCCGTGCTGGCGCAGGGTCAGGTTCAGGCGGCCCGTGCCCTGTTATTTTCCATTAAATAGCCTTAAAGAGAAGCCCCCGTGCTGGGCACCTGCTCCTACCATCCCCTCGCACAAGCATCCCGTGGGGCAGCAGGAGGGCTAAAGGGTAAAACCTTCCCGGGAGGGGCCGGGTCCACGGCGAGAAGACCTGGGCTGGGGGGTGGAGGCTCCTATTTTCTAACCGATTTTAAAATGAGCTGCTAAAAAAGAGTTTTGAAAAAAACAACAATACAAAAACCCGAAGCCCCAGCTGGCGATGGTGATATTTCCTCCTCGGCGCACGCTGAATCCACGCTGATGAAGATCTCTAGGTATCCCCAGAGTCGTCCTTTAGAGATAACTCATCTTGGGGCCTCCACCACCCACACGGAGAGGAGAGATTTCCTGGCGCGTGGGTGGCTCGCTTTTTCTTCTGCAGAAAACCCAAGTTTACTCACTTTTCGCCCTTTGCCATCGTGCCGTGCCTCGGTGGCGAGCCGGGGTCTGGGGCTTGCTCTCTCTCCCAGATCCTCCATCCCTCGCCGGTGGCAACCCATCCCCAAGTAGCCCTGGCTGAGCCCATCCTGCCGGCAACACCTCTCCACCGGCGCTTGGCAGAAGCCAAATTTCTTAATTGCAGTTTTTAAGGCATTAAAAAAAGAAAAAAAAGAAAAAGTTTGAGGTTGTTCAAAGTTGCAGGCGCCTCACTAATTAGTTAGACGCACGCTAACGAAGCAGCGGTCCTGCTTCCCATAGAGGTGAGGCATTAATGTCACCCAAGGCAACGTCACCCAGCCCCATTAGGGACAACAAATGACTTCACCTACCTTGAAATACCCATTAACCGGGTAATAAATTAACTCGGGCCGGCAGTGGATCAAAGTGACGGCCCCCGGGGGATGCCCCAGCCCTGGCCCAGGGACCACTTGGGTCACGACCAAAGGCTCCAGAAGAGGCTGCTGCTGCTGAGGGACAGTCCCTTGGTCCGTCACCACGTCACCATCACCACTGCGGACGGGTGAAGAATAGCGACATCCCGCATAGGGATGGTTTAGGTGTTTCTTTCTCAAGCATATATATATATTTAAAAAAAAAAAAAAACTATTTATATATATATGACCTTTGCATGTTCAGAGTAGCAACTAGGGTCAGGGAGCAAGCTGGTGGAGGAGTAACAGCTCTGTTTTGGTTTGGTTTTTTTAAATTCAGTGGCTCAATGCTCACCTGGGATGTGGAAGACCCCTGTCCCAGCCCGGCCCGGGGGACGCGGACCCAAGGCGAGGGGGAAGGCAGTTGCCCGGTCACTCCAACAGAGTCTCCCTTTGGGTGGGAGAGGGGTTGGGATGGGCATGGTTCGGGGCTTTTCGGCGCTGGTGACGTCACCCGCAGGTGCCTGAGCCCGGTGGCAGCTCGGTGCACCTCCCACGGCTGCTCTCACCACATCTGTGCCCAGCTGCCTGCCCCGGCGCAGGCTGCTGTGACCCACGTGCGCCTCCCGCCCGGCCCGCTCCGCCGGGCAGCCCGTCCATCCCCGAACCCCTCCAGCTTCTCCCTCCGTTCCCCGGCCAGGAAAACCTCCTCCTCTCCTTCCTCTTTCTTTCTTCTTCCCCGGCCCCCGTGCCACCTTGGAGGCACCTCGGGTGCTGTGCCTGCTCCGGCGCTCCTGGGACTGAAAGCCGGCGGTGCTCGGCAGAGAGCGTGGCACCGCGCCGCGGTAAAGGTCAGGCTCCAAACCTGGCTCAGATAAAAACTCGTATTTGAGGCACGTGGCTTAAACTTGATTTTATCTGCCAGCGCTGAGTGAAATAACATTTATCACAATGGGTCGGAGAAGAAGAAGTCGTCGTCATTTTTTTTCCGTTGGCGTGTCGTATAGTTAAAAAGGGGTTTGCTGAGCAGCTGCTTGCCAGGGGGGTGTTTTGGGGGTGGTTTTTCTTCGCGATACCGTGGTTGTTTTCAGCCTGCTGGGGCTGTGCCGGCGGCGTCAGGGGTCCTTCCTCCCCAGGCGGGCACCGTCTCCTTTCCTCCATCCCTCCTCCCCGCACGCTTCCCGGTGGCAGTGACAGTCTGCTGGGAGAGCGCAGAGGGAGGGCTGGTGGGAGATGCAGCCGACGAGCGCTGGCCATCGCTGGGGGACCAGGATGCCGCGGCGGCACGGGATCCCCACCGTCCTCATTATTCAGCCCTCTCCGCCTCCCTTCTAATTTCCATCTGGGAGGCAAGAAGGTGCCCTAGGGCTGGTGGCATCTCCGCGACAGGGATGCCGGCGGCTCCGAGGGGAGTTTTGCTAATTGGCCGTTAGCGTGTGCCGGTGCCGTAGGACGAGGGCTGAGATGTGGCATCCCCGACCCGACGTCCCCCAGGAGCTGGGGGATGGATGCTGCGGGGACGGAGGTGGCGGCGAGAGGAGGGTTCGCAAACCCTACCTCTCTCCACCCACGGCCAGTGATGCGTGCCGCGCAGGACTGCCAAAAATTAGATGACCTTTGGGATGGGGCTTCGGTGCAAATGCCTCTTAGATGGTTCACAACAATAGGAACGAGGACAAAGTCGAAACAGATTTGTTCCAGGAGGCTGGTGCCGTGATTCACGGGGGAAAAATGCGCTCGGAGAAAGAGGGGGTGAAGCCGGCGGCTGTTGTGGCCCTCCGAAAAATCACGGGCGCGCGTGAGCCCTGCGAAGGCACCGCGATCGCCGGCTTAAATTTAGGTGTTTGAAAGGACAGGCTGTTCTTGCACAAACGCTTTCCCCATCACCTTTCTGTTCACATGAGCCACCCACACAGAAACCAAAATGAACGAGGAGGAGAAAATAGATGCAGCATCTGCCTGCCGGCCGCGTGCCCCCCCGGCAGCCCCGGTGCCCCCGCAAGTGATCCCCCCCACCTCGCTCTGCCACAGCGCCGGGACCCCCGCGGGATGCTCCGCGGTCCCCGACGGAGGGGCGAAGCCTCGAGCGGTTCCCGGATCCGAGGGGAAGAACTCGGGAAGCGGGTGGTGCCTCGCAGAGTCACGCCGGCTCTGTGCCGCGGGTGCCGCTGCCGGAGGGCCAGGAAAGGAGGCACAAGCCTAATTTTCAGCCCTGCTTCTGCCTCGCCGGTGGGAACCCGATGTGGAAAGGCGACGGTGCTGCCGAGCCGGCAGGAGGGACCCTCGAGCCTTTCCCTTCTGCTGCTGGCCCCTGCCTTCGAATTTTTCCCCAATGAGTTTTCCTAATGAACTCCCCGAATTATTTTTTCCAGCACAAACGCTCACGAAAGGTCCTTTTCCTTCCCATCCCGTCGGAGCAGCACGAAGGGGATGGGAACAGAGCGGCCGGAGCCGGGGCTGCTGCCGGGAGGGCGGCCGGGGATGCTCCGGCAGCGGGCGAGATCAACGTGTCGGAGCTTCCCGGGCCCTCGCCCGTCGGCCACGTGCGGGGCTGCTTTTGGGGCTGGGCAGGGGGATTTCAGCCCTGGCACCTCCCGCACGGGATGGCTGACACCCGCCGGCGCAAACTTTTGGGAGCCGGGGCCACCTTCCCGCCTCTCTCCGAACCAGTTTTGCCACCCGCCGAGAGAAACGACGGCGCTCTCCCCAGCTCTCGCCGGTGGCGGAGAGGTGCCAGCGCCGGCGGATGGAGCGGCATTCATCACGGAGGCCAGGGTCACCCCGAAAGCCGGGAGCACGCGTTCATCATCCGGGCTCTCGGGCGACGCGTGACCCCGGCCAGGAGGAGGCCTCTGGGCCGACGAGCCCCGACGGGGCCCCGGGGCCGGGGGAATCGTGAAGCCGGTTCCCCAAAAGTTTGCAGCGGGGCTCATCCTCTGCGACTCGTCGCGGTGCCGGTGGCCTCGGTGCCGGTGGCGGGGCGGGGGAGCCCCGGCCTGGGCTGATAAAGGCACGAGCGGCAGCTGGGGGACAAGATGTCCCCACGCGTCGCGGGCTGCTCGCCGAGATCTCGGCCGGCTCGACTCGCCCGCCGCCGCAAGCCGGGCTCCCCGGGGGGGTTTGCCGGGGCTTATTTTCATCTCCCCGATAAAATTCCCTCCTTCGCAGCGGAGGAAGGCGAAGGGCACCGGTCACCCCCGGGGTCAGCAAAAGCGTTGGACGCCGGTGTTTTTTAGAAGGGCGTCCATTGAGTGGCGCGAGGGCCGGGTGTCGAAACAGGCGGCGAGGCGTTGAAAGGCGAGGCCTTGGCCGGAGAGAAGAGTTCCCCCGACCCCGGTTTTGGTGACACGGCGGGGGGACGGGGA
>VYZV01022040.1:101545-118718 GCA_013401275.1 Pandion haliaetus | reverse complement strand
AGCCAAAAGCTGAAGGAAAGTGATTACCAAAGTCTCCTGTGATAGGCAGGACACGGAGCATCTGCAAGGCCAGTCCCATGATCATGGAGTGACTCTGCACCCCTACTTACTCCTGACAGTAGCTAGTTAGACGAAGATGGTATTACAAGCGTGTGTTTCGTCTCCTCCCCTCTCAAACACAGCAACCCACCAACAAACCCAGGCTGATAACCAACGTCTGCACAACCCCCTGGAGCTGCCCACAGACATAGAACATCCTGCAGGATGCCGACCAGCAAGTTTTCAGGCTGTGCCACTTCACGCCTTTACTTATGGAACTGGATCATTTCTGTCCACCGGCCACCCCCCAGGTACCCCACATCCCACCCACCCCCAACCAAAAAAAAATCTCCCGAGCAACACCTACCCCAGACCACCAGCAGTCTCTGCACCAGCAGCCCTGCCAGCCCTCCGCTGCTGCCACGCAAGTCGGGTCTGCAGGAGTCGAGGACAGCCGTTCAGGGGCTGGGATTGATTTTCTGCCAAAACCCATCAAGTTGAGCATTTATGCACCTCCCAGTCTGCAATGCATTTGACCAGCAGCTCATGACCAGCTGCCTGGGACTGCCTGCATCTATCCCTGCTGCTGGGGTTTTGTGGCTGCAGCTGGTGGCGGAGGCAGGGGCGGGGGGGGCGTTTCGCATGCATGCTGGAGGCAAGGGGGGGCAGGCAGTGCCTGCCCACCCTCCCCCACGGCTTGCCCCTAAGCCAAGAAGATTTAAGAAGGTCTGTTCCATCAAAGAAGTGCATTTCTAAGGTCTGGAGGAGTCGGGATACGTCTGTCCCAAGCATTACTCTTAGCACTCATCAGGCAGCCAGTCGATTTAACATAATCCAAAACAAGTCTCAAGGTGTTCTGGTAGCTGTAGCCAGACTGCTCCAAGTAATGACCTGAAAAACACTTGAGAAATAAACCATTCCCTCCACCTGGAGAGCAGAGTCCACGCTCTGCACGACTCTGGCCTGGGAGACACATGGCTGGTGGGACAGAGGTAGGGCAGCGCTAGCTGAAGAGCTCATCAGGAGGCAGGGTGGATGGTGTGTTGGTCACACATGGCTACCTACAGGTGAGAAACCCCTGCTAGCTGATAGGAAGGGAAGCAAATGGGGCTTTTCTGTCTCACCAGTGACGGAGGAAGAAGAACTAGCAACCGGAACCTGCTCAGAAACATGGCCAGGTCCGTGGCCCTGAAAACACCCGAGGTTGGGAAGGCTCGCTTCATGAGCTGGCTGACTCCCTGTTGAGAGCTACAGAGTGTCAGGAATACCACATTAATAGTCCTTCAGCGTCAAATTTGATGACAGCATACCTGGAGGCACAAGCTGCACACAAGGATCACAGTGTCCTTACAAGTCTATAAAGAGCTCTGCTCATTCCCTCCCTGCATGATCTCCAAGAACAGAGCAGAGCACAGCCAGTCATCCGTAACCTTTGCTGTTCCTCGTTGAGACAGGACTGACAGCGAAACTGAAAGCCAACTGCCCAGCCACAGAAAGGGCAGGTTCCCTCCCTGTCCCACAGCGCAGCCTGGGTTTGTTGCACAAGCCTTGGACATACGAAGGACTGGCCACACCAGAGCCATGGGCAAGGTCCAAGAGTCCCTGGTAGTGCCTTTTCTCAAAAAAGCGCCATAGTTGGAGATTTCATTGTGGCAGAAAGGGACTGACCCCCTTCTCACTCCCATTTCTGCCAGCGTCACAGCAGCAGAGACCCTCAAGGGTTTCCTTACCCACCTGCGCATGTTCCTCCTGATCACTGCCTCCTCACAGGTACATCAGACGTGTTCTGGGGATGCACAACTGAAGAAAGGACTTCAAGGGGGTATCATTTATGTTGCTGGCTTGCCTTAAGCATCTCCATTTTGCCCAAGCCCTGTTCGAGGCATTTAAACCCCCATCTCAAACACCTCTGCAAGAACCAGGAGACTGATCCCCACAACACATTAAATCACCATCAAATGTAGATGGTGAGATCTCAAAGGCAGGCAGGGAGTCAGCCCTGCACCCCGGTCTGGTGCCCCCGGGAAGGGGCAGGGGGGGTGCCCCACTCATCCCCAGGGCTCCCAGCCACCAGCATCAACCTTATATTGCAGTCAAACACCACCCTGCCTCGCCAGTGAGGCACCAAAATCCCTGTTGTGTTAGAGAGAGGACACAGTAGTGGCACCCAGAGGATCCGCCACAGGAATCCCAACGGAAGTTCACATTAGCAAAGCTGCAGCAGCTAGCAGCTCCTAGGGCATCGCTCCTGCCAAGTAAAGTCCTGTTGGAAGATGATGATTTCCTCCACCTGAGGGACTGCACCCTGACCTGTCATCACTGCCCGCTGGTGAGAAGTAACCCTGTCCTTTCCAGTGGTGCGCCTGTAGCCCATGTTTCACATCTGGCTTGCTAAAGCACTGTTGAGTACAAGTATCTTGGTGGCATGAGCCCTGCCTTCTCTCCTCCTCTGCACACAAGAGGTCACACTCTTTAACTCTACTTGGTAATATACAGAACTTTAACCATACAGCTCAGGAAAGAACGACAAAGAGGGCTAGAGGTACAGCAACATCCAATCTTACTTTAATAAAATGCATTTCAAAAGAAAGCCTGCACAAGTTTTATGAGCAATAGAAGCCCCTGAGACTGTAGAAAGACCCACTTCTGCTCCACCCATCCTCCAACCCACCAACCCAGCCTTGCAAAACGTGCAACATACACTCCCGATCAACTTCCTATTGTTGATATCACCCTATCAAAAGTTACAGGGCTTCTCCCTTCTTTTTCCCCACTTCTTTTTCTTAAGCTAAGACGGGAAGAAAGGGAAAAAATAAAAGAAAACCTAAAAACTTCCAAAAGCAAGGCAACGAGAGGAAAGGCATGTAAACAGTCTGCAAGTAATTCATATGGATGCCCACACAGGTGCTGTGTTTGTTTTCAAGAGAAGACCAAGCAAGTTTGCCAAGAGGAGTGCATGTGTTGTAAGAGGTAGTGTGTCATCCATCAACACTAGCAAATAAACGAGCCAGACTTCAGAAAAACTTCACCAGAAGTTGAATTTCAATGTACAGAATAAGAAGTCACTATAAAAGGCTTCTATTCAATGTGTCCAGGAAAATGCCAGCTGTCACAGATACATTTCATAGTATAAAAGGACTTAACATCTACCTACTAATATAAGGTCTGTTGTCATGTCTATTGACAGAAAAAAGAAAGGTTGGATCTGCTTTTAAAAAAATTGTCGTGTATACACAACCATATTCAATGACATATGCAGCTTTACGCTTCAAGTGCACACTAATTTAGAAAATATATACAGCTGTGGTGTACAGATGGACCTTAGTAATCATACATAACACATACTTTTTTCTGATCTTAAGTGTCCACCAAGCCTACACCGCACACACAGAATTACTTTGCTTTGTCCCTTATTATGATGCACAGTAAGGGAAAGCCTTAGTTACAATTTCCCCAAGTCAGGTGTGCAGGAATGAGCTCCTCCAAAGCTAGCTCTGCTCCAGATGACTACTAACAACTGCACCAGCAGCTTTTAGAACCAGTGACCCTTAGTGGTTTTTCTGTTAGAGTCACGTTCGTAAGAAAAGGGATGCTCTTTTCTGCCAGTTCTGCAAATCCAGCTTGCTGCCTAGGAACAAGTTCCCACAAGCCACTGGCATGCACTAACAGCACAATAAAGCTTTGGCTCCCTGTGCACCACGGGTCTTCAGATTACTCCAAATCACCTCGGTGACCTCTGTGTCCTGGCTGGAGTGACACAGGAGCAGGTCGGTGCATTGGCAGTGGGCAAGCATTCACCCGGTACTCAAAGGGCCGTATCGGACTCCTAAGCCTCAGCTATGCTGTTTCTGCAGGTCCTCCAGCAGTAGAAGGCAATAGCATCTTCTTTTTGTCACTTGCTAGTGACTTGGCTCGGAATATGCACGAAGGGAGAAGGTCCCATTAGTATGTACTCAGGTCTCAAGAGTAGCTTCACATTTTTGCTAGACAGAGATGGGTGTGAGAGCCCTCAGAGGTAAAGGGGCTCTGTGTTTATTTGAAGGCGTTGATGGTGGTCACTCAGAGAGTCAGACATGAGCATGAGATTGTGAATTGGGAATCCTGGGGCTTCTCACAGCAAAAACACATGAAGAGCTAACAGTCGCTGAAAGCCAAACCACCTGCGCATCAGGTCAAGGAACTGCTCTTAAGCACCAGTCCCAAAAGGTTATTTATTTGCCTGACCCAAAGAGGAGAGCAGTTTTACAGATCTGTCACCTGGAGATGACAGCTCTACTTGGTACTCTTTGTGGCAGTAGTAAGACCATAATGAAAGCTACTATTTCTCAGGGACAAAACTCCCATCAATGTCAAGGGGACCAAGCCTGGAAGCATGCTCCCATTCCTTCTTACTGTAATTATTTTCCAATTTAGGGAAGACAACTTACCTGTGTATTTCAGTGTTTCTAACCATTCTGTCGAGAGGCACAAGCACAAGTAGCTCTGAGGTTGTAACACCTCCCTTTCACTACCAACATTTAGGTCATCGGCCATTTCATACAATCTCACTGCTGGCAAAACAAGGGGAGCCAGGACGCCAATCACACATGCAGAGTCCAGGTGCTGGCCAAAACCCACTCAAATCCCAGTCCTTCAGATTTTAGATGCATTATTTAAAGTAATGACTCCCTCTTTTCTAGGGCACTTGGCAAAGCCCCTGCCATGACTTGACCAACACTGGTGCTCCAGTCACAGAGACTTCTATCATTACATCTTTCTGTTGTGCATCAGAAACAAATTGTACAAGAAAATCATAAAAGAAAAAGATGGTGGTCACCATTTCTGGTAAAAGCATTGCCCTGTCTCTTCTACTTCTACCCTCTTTCTCTGTCATTTCCCTTAGATAAGGGCATTTCTGCTACAGGGTCTTAGGAGAATGCACATCACTCTGGGGTGCATAAAGAACTGCTACCAGTAGCCTGCCTGCCACAATGCAATTAAGCCCATGACTGAAACAAACAATAAATAAAGAGAAAGACATACAGGTTTTAAATATAGGTTTCCATTAAAAGCATTACAAAGACGACTTCTCTCATTATGAAGACAAAGAAAAAAATCCACTTCTACTAAAAAAAAAACCAAAACAAACAAACAAAAATTTTAAAAATTACCCCTTTGCAAGTAACTTTAATGAGGAAAGGTGCAGGGAAGGGAGGGAGAGAGGACTTGGAGAACTAGCAAGTGTTCAAAAGGACAGATGCCCTCCGTCTCGGTCATTTTGCAATGGCACCGTCTTCTCACACAGTCAGGTCAGAAAGCCAGAGTCCTCACGTGGAGGATTTCACCACCTGCTCGTAAGGGGGAGGCGGTGTGTTGCAGTAGGAAGGTGGGGGTGGGTAAACTGGGTTTCCTTGCGGGGAATTGGGCTGGACATGGAAAGCCATAGCCATGGGATTCATCACAGGTCCACCTGGATCTGTGTAATACGGCACTCCAGATTGTTGTGACCCTGAAAGAAAGAAAAGGACAGAAAAGGTATCAACAACGGCAGCGGCATAGATCGCGCTCTTCCAGGGCCTGTGCTCTGCACACTCAGACAAGTTTTCTCAAAGTGTTCATCAGAGCAAAGACAAGGAACCACCTATCTCCCATTCCAGAGAAAACCCAGGCTTGCAGACTACATTCACTTCTTGAGATCTCACCAAAAAGTTTCAATCTTGCATGCAATGGAAATCATTTAGTGAAACAAAGGGCACTGCTGCCCCAAGCGACTACTATTTGAAAGGGAAAACAACGAGCCCTGCTCAGTTCCCTGGACAGAAAAGCTGCCGTGCCTGCAGAGAAGAGTGGCGTGGGATCCCAGATGGACAAAGGAGTTTCCACTGCAGCCCTGACTCAGGTGTCAAGCCTTATGAAAGGACTTCACAGATTCTTTTGTGGTGTACTGGATCTGCCTGTAAGCCAGCGTGCATCTCAAATAGATAATTTCCCTTCTGGGCACAATACAGCTAAGGAGTAAACATGTATGAAGCAAAAACCCAAGTTGAAGCCAATTATGGCTGGCTAACACAATGGGACAAGATTGCTTTGCACAGATTAAATTTAGGAAATTATGTTGGAGCCTGCAGGGACAAAGAAAGGAAACGTATGTTCAAATGCTAAATTCCTTAGCCGTGACACATGAGGACTAACAGACTGCTGCCATGAGGAATAACAAAGGTGGCGTGTAACCCTCCTCAGATACACAACGGGTGGTGGAAGAGGACTTAATGCAGTTCCAGCAATTAAAGTCACAGACTGTCTTTATCTCAAGACGTAAATTAGTTTTCTTCTCTTTCTCTCTGTCTATTTAAATAAAGCTGGACTGTCTATTTAAATAAAGCTGGACTGAAAAAAAAAAAATCATGGCTAAGCAACAGGTTTTCTTGTTTTGGTGCTAGTCTGTTTTTCATATAATGTCATAGTCTTTAAGCATTTTTCCCCTCAATCATTCCTTCCGTGACTTAGTGACGCTAGGACTCAGTATTGCCACAGAAGGAACACAGGCTTCTTGAAGCTTTAAGCATCCTTAAGTACTTCAAGCATTCAGGAAGCAGCTATATACCAAACCCAAAAATATGTCCTTACATATTAAATCAGATGGGCCGAGCCATAAGGCACGAGGATGCAAACTGTCCCAGAGCCAGGGTGTCTGCCTAGGGAGCTTTGTTTGGACACTCGGGAGCAAAAAGGATGGAAAGCAGATCAGGAACACAGCTATCTCCTTCTTAACACAATAATTTTTAAACACACCACCACAGTAATTTTTCCTTTTGGCTGTCTGAGCAAAGAGGGCGGCTCCGCAGTCTCTCTTCCTCTGCCGTGGTGACAAGAAGTCCTTGTTCTGCTTCCATCTATAGCATCAGCACACGGGTGCAGGAGAGCCAGGCTGGGAACAGGAGCCGAGTCCTACCTCTCCAAAGCTTGGGCTAATACCCTCTTCTGCAGCCTTTTTCTTAAGCATTTTTGTTTTAAAGTTAAATCCTGCCCAGCTCTGCATTTCTGCAGTTTCCATCTGCATGGGGAAATGGGAGAGGCTGAGGTCGCTCACTGTAGCTTGCTCTTTAGGAAAATAACTGTTTTCCTTAAAACTTCTGTGTATTATTATTGAATTGGGGGGGGCGGGGGGGGGGGAAATGGGGACACCAAGTGAACCCAGCAGAAAACACCTGAATGTCAACCTCCTCATCAGATCAGCTCAGTAACTGTTTGTTAAGTGTTTGCAAAGGGACCCAACCTTTTCTAGCACCTGAACTGCCAGTCTGGGGCTATGTAGGCCAGGGCTGAAGTGAAAGATACCACCAGGCCTGCAAACTGCTGCTTGTAGGTGAGGTGTTCAATCCATTTTCCCAGTCAGGCCCACAGAAAAAGCACTCCCACTTCCAGGCTGCTGCTGGGATGGCAGAAGATGCTGCCGTTATCTCTGCAGGGAAGGAGGGAGATGGGCAAGGAGCCACATTTCAAGGGATCCACCTCAACAGTGAATTTGCTACTGCTACCAAATCTGGAAGAGGAGCTAGTGTAAAATGAGAACTTGGTTGACTGCTAATTCCCATTGCTTTTGCTGTTGAATATTCCTAGAATAGTAAAAAAAGTAAAAAAAAAAAAAAAAATTAAAAATTGGTGGGGGTTAGCTCAGAGCCCAAAGCTCTTAAGTAACAGTAATAACAGTCTGGAAGCAGGTGGCATAAGCAGGTCATCAAAGGGCTTGTGCTTATTTTGTGTTTACCCACAACTTGTGTTCCATGAAGTGTCATGAAAAAATAAAACCATGCTCTAAAATTAAATCTGGTATTTACCAATCCAGCCAAAGACGCTCCCTGTTCACATAATCTTGAGGTTATTTTTCAGGCTTAAAAATATTAGTTTAGTTAGTTTGGCTCCCCCCCAACCCTCCACTGTTGAAAAATAAATACTCTCAGTGGAAATGCTTGTTCAGTCAAGCAGAAAAACAGATGCAGAATAGAAGCCCTAAAAAAGCCTCTTAGGATTTAACCAAAAAGAGAAGGTGAATAAAGTGTCAGTTTGTGTCTGTAACATCTTTTTATCCATTTAGACCTGTGAGAGATGGGGGGGGATATGCATGTCTATGAGTATGTGCTTAAGGATGCAAGAAAGAGCACTTCCAAAGTCTGCACAAGGCACATGGGTGTGCAACAGCTGGCATGACAGCAGGGAGAGCCCAAATGCTGCATCTCTGCACAACGCTTGTAGTCACAGCTAGCAAGAAGGGGTTTAGGACACTTTTCTAAGGAGGCTGTCTTGATGCAGCCACAGTATTGCACAGAGATGTAACGGTTCAGAAGACAATTTTTGACAGAGAGGTTTGAGGCACCAAATTTTCAGAGAGATCCTCCTTCTCATTACAAATATTCTGTTGTATTTCCACTTCCAAGCCAGTATGAAACAAAAACAAATAGCCAATTCCAAAAAAAGTTGTCAGAAAACATAATTATCCTCCGGCTTCAGCTCTCTCCTATACAACATGCAATAAAATGACAGCCTGGGAGGAAAAGCGTCCGTGTACCAAGCATGCCTGCATGTGTGTGTACTTTCACTGGCACAAATTACCACTGGCTTATGCAATCTGGACAGTGGTCAAAAATGTCTCAGTTTGGCCTCGCTGAGGCAGGGAGAAAGCAAGCACCAGCGTGTGCACTCAGATAAAATCTCAGCACTGTAGAAGGTCTTCCAAGCAGAGACAGCTGGATTCAAAATGCCCCCATAAGGCACAAACATCTTCTGCTTACAGGCGAGTCTTATTTTGCAGGCTTCTCCCAACTGGGACTATCTAACAGCCAGAGGGGAAGAAATAACAAACTTAGAAAGCAGTATTGCCAGAGGAGCCATCACTAGGTAGATCCTCCTGATGCTCAGAGCCATTACCGACCAGAGAGACAGCAATCAGACTAACAAGGGGTGAAGGACCACTTTGCTGCAGAAAAACTGTAGCACAGAGCATAGAAGGCAAATCAAAAAGAGAAAACTTGCAAGATAGCCAGATCGTGGAAGAAAAATGTTAGGCTTTCCTTCACCTCCCCCGGGCATTATCAACTGTATTCAAAACTCTTTCTTCACATCACTGTTCATTTTGGATACCTGTCATTTTGTCTACGCTACAAAGTGAAAACTTGCTAGCCTCCTTCCATGCATGGACACACAGCTGTAAAGGTATGAGGAACCACAACAGAAGGGAACTGAACGTCCTGTCATCCTGGGTTTCAAAAACACTTCTGTACGCTGCAGCTGAATTATAATGTTTGAAAGGCAGACGACTTCACTCATCACAGGACGTGGCTGCATGGTTTAGTGCAGTGCAATCCCTTGTCCAAATCCCACAGTTTCCAAAAAACAAATAAAAACCCCCAAACCCACCCTTTTTAAATGCCTTGGCAAATGTAACAAATGAGTGAAACTTGTTTAATGAGCAGTCTCTGACCTGATGCAGTGTTGACTGGTTGTCTGGTGTAAGACACATTAAAAGTAGGTTCTTCTACTAGTGGAGGAGGGTACATTCGCCTTCGGATAAAGAAACCAGCTCCGCAACAGAACAAAACTCCCATCATCAAAAGGAACCTAGGCAAAGAGAAGAGGGAAGTCAAAACCTGTGTTCAGGCAGCTCTCACACCCAGACTGTTCGTTGAGAGAAACAAGAGTGTCATCTAGCAGTCATCAGCCTACAACTTTTTATTGGCGTTTCTTAAATAGGTTGTCTCTTGAGAACAGGTCTATGTCATTTGAGATAGCACTCATGGGGCACTTATGAATATATTATGGTCATCTTTAGCGATTAGTACTATTGTCTGATGTTTTCTGGCATGTAAAATACAAATCTGAAACTAAAACGCCCTTGAACTTTTGGAAAGTTCAGGTTCGTACCTGACCTTTGCCACCAGGATGCCGAACTGAAATTCCAGGTCGGTACAGTTTCAAACTGCGTATCTTGGACACAAGCGTCATGCTTACAGCATCGAGGCTGGCCAGGAGGTTTGTGGGGGACAAAGAGGAATACTATTTTGCAGCTGCCCTTAAAAGAAGATTCTTAGATGTTCTTAAATTACTCAACACTGTAATTTTGTCTCTCACGGGAAATATGGTAGCTGGCATTTAAGCTCAAGCTTAAATGAAGCATTCAGCACTGAAGGTGACAAGCTTTGCTTTGTGCGTCCTAGACAGGATATACATTCTCAAGGAAAAGGACATCATTTTGCTTCAGTTCTCCTCTCTGTTCCTTTTCCGACCTGACTAAACTGTCCTCATCATTCCCTTGTCTTGGTCCTGTGGAAACAGGCATGTGCAGCAAGGCCACGTCAGAAGATATTATTCTTCAGACAGTGGCCTTCACTGTGTTTCCTTGATTAGTTATCAGACATGCTAGTGACTGACGCAAGCTCCCATAAACTCAACTGGTTCTTTTGCCTGTAATTGTCACCTCATTTCAGGGCCCTCTACTGGAAGACAATGACAACTGTGCTCTTTCTTCTGGAAGGGATGGAAGTTGGCCAGAGGCCACGGAAGTTGGCCAGAGGCAAGCCTACACACCATGCTTATCTCCTCTGGAGCATTCCCAGGTGCCTGAGAAGGAGAGTGTCACACTGCATGGCAGCAAGAGGTATTTCATGCACAGGGTCAAATTCTGTTCTTGTTTCTACAGTGGAAATGAGAGCAGAAGGAGGTCCTGTTTCCCTAAGCCAGTATTAATACATTCCCTTTTGGCAGCGTTCCTGCAAAGGATTTGTTCTGAACAGAAAAACAGAGATTTACAACGTCACCCCAGGGACTGAGATGCAGAGCTCTTCAGTTATATCAGTAAGGACTGTACGCTGAAATCCCACAGTCATCTTCGGGAAACCTCTGTATTACAGTACATCTCAGGCTTCTGGTTTTCACTGTTTATTTGTTTCGATTTTGAAGCCTTTTTTTTTAAGCACTCTTCAAATTCTACATAAAAATGTCTGAAATCAGGTTTTCTGGGAGAGCTTTTGCTTTCTCTCTACTGTAATGAGAAGGTTTTATTCAGGTGCTTTCTTAAATTCCTCTCCAAAACGAATTTACCTTATTTTTTCATTATGCATATAACAGTGATTAGTTTAAGCTTTATCCAGATTACTGAGCTGCTGGTTTCGCAAGCTCAAATCTTTCTGCCTGCTTTTCCGTTGCTGTCATCTCCAGTGAAATCCTTAGTCATAAATCTACTTCTCTTCCTTTTTAATTGAAGCCTAATTCAGCTGGCAAGAATATCTTAAACCCTGCCTAAATGCACAATCCTCCTTATACAATCCTCTTTTAAAACTGCGTGCCCGACAAAAACGGACAAACGCTGCTGCTTGGCAGTAGCTGGGACAGGCATAAGGAATGCAGCAATTTTGGATAAAAGTGGGACCGCTGCCTGTACAGACCAGCAGGAAAGGCCAACCTGACATGAGTAACCTCCTTTTTCACTGTCTTCTCACTACACTGGGAGAATTTTATAAGCAAAAAACCAAAGTCCTTGTGTTTATATGTACACATACACATTACTGCACACTTGTACCTACTTTACTTTAAAATACTAGGGCTGGCAATACCCTGATTTAAGTCCTACAATCAAGACAAGAACAGGACAAACTAAATTCCCAAATGCCCTGACCTACCAAAAATACCATAGTCGCTGGATAGAGAGCGCTCTTACACAGCATCTTGAACCACAGCAATCCTCATAGGAGCGACATCTGCAGAGAAATAAAGAGAAAAGGGCGTTAGGGGAGTGGTTGTCACTCCGATTAAAAAGGGACCCCCAACTCTCATGCCGTTCACACCCCTGTCCGAGGCATTACTTACAACATCGCCGTGAGCCTGGGAGGCAAGGCCGCCTGGGAGTGTTCAAGGCCAGGACGGACAGGGCTTTGAGCAACCTGGTCTGATGAAAGATGTCCCTGCCCATGATCTTTAAAGGTCCCTTCCAACCCAAACCATTCTGTGGGTCTATCAATAAGAATAGACTACCCTTGGCTGGATAAAGTTGTCAATCACACACACACATGCACACCCGTGGCACAGCTCTATCACTATTCATGAACTTTTTGCATGTTATTGAGACTACCTTCCTATAGACTTCTTTTAAAGCCACCTCAAAAAGACTGACTGCAGTGTTTAATTCTATATAAAAGGACACTTTATGAAAGAAAAGCAGTATTACTGTGTTTTCTTTCACAGTAAAAGAACACTGCAGACCTCAGACATGAGCCATTTGGGGTTTTATTCACTGCAACAGACAATTGCCAAGGTCAAAACTTCCAGATCGCTCATTCTTTGCAAATCAGCAGCTTCCAAACAGAGAAACCACCGAGTGGAGAGAAAACTTCAAGTGCACTGTTATTTGCAAATTTAATGGCATTTTTTGCTTCTCAGAAGTTGCACTGGACTGCAACTGCCAGCAACTCCCATTATTTAAGTAGGCTTTCCTCTAAAAAAAACCACATTTCAAATTAATATTTCATATGGAATAGAACTGTTTTAAAGGTATTATAGCACCAACCACTGTAAGCACAAGGTACCACTTCACTGAAAGTCAGCACATACATTAACTGCGACCTCTGAACAATTTCTACAGTAACTGCTATTTCCCACACCAATGAAACATATTTAGTAGGGAAAAGGACAGAAGTAACACAGAAACTATGGTATGTGACAGACTCAGATAAAAACATTCAGATTAGCCTATCCACATACCAAAAGAAAAGAGGCGGTTATCACAACTGGATCAATCTTTTTAAGGGTGTTCACATCTGTATGCTCAAGGCACATATTTAATTGAGCATTTAGTTTTGGAAAACTTGCCCAGCTGCCTAACTGTGCTCCCATATTTGTATGCAAAGCTAAAAAAACAAAATCAATTGGATAATTGTACAGACAATTGCACATTTACACGCTCAGTTAACAAGCCTTCACTCACAAAATACATCAAGTCACATAGGCTTCAGCCTCTAATTGGGGCCAGAGTAGGATGCTCTATGGATACATAATCAGTTGTTTTGCAAGTGAAAAGAGTTACACGCTCTTCTGATGACAAGTAGACAAGATTTATTTAAACAAGCCGGAGGATCTGACATGGTCAGCCCAGCAAGGTCCATTAATATACTCAGGTACCCAGTTTGAGACTCAAGCAGAGTAAGTTGCTCATGCCAAAAGAGAAAACACCCACTTTGCTGTCCTTGAACCTCAAGGTGACCCATCTCCAACCTTTCTTCTTTAAAGCTTGCCAGGACCCTAACAACTGCTCATACTCAAAAGCTACCAGACCTCACAAAACTACTAACAAGGCTTAGCAAGTCAGCATTAACTTCAGTCCCATCAGGACCAAGAAATTAAGTATTCCTCCATGCTCCCCAAGTGGATCAACCCAACAGGAGCTTTCAGGACATACGCTAAATGCATGGGCAGGATCAGGCCCCTTACAAAATGGGGTGGCAGCCGCTGCCTTCTGTTAAACCAGTGGTCATGGCACTCCTTTTGCTCTTCAACACGCTTTTGGTTGGAGCACCTCATCCACATTGATGGGCACTTGCCCCTTTTGCTCATGCTGCACAGCAAGGACTTGGCTGGGCCAGAAAAGCAGAGAAGAAATGAAGCCCATAAATCTAGAAGCCCTTCTTGTGGCAATTAAGGGCAAAAAAAGAGAAGGATTTTAGGGATATGAGCAGTCTTTATTTCTGCCGCCACACACTGGCTCTGTCAGCCCAGACACCTACACCTGACCACAAGCAGGACAGGGAGCAGATGCGCCAGGCCAGCCTCTGACCCCAAAGTCATTTCCAAGATCAAGCCCCAGGAGCTTAACTTGTATTAAAAGTTAAATTAAAACAGAGATCCCAGGGAAGCTGCACGTACGCCTCCCCTGTGCCCAGCCCTGCCTCGCTTATTTTGCATCTGTTTTCTCCAGAGCCAGAAGAGATGAGAAAAAGCTATTTTAAAATATATAATTATGGTCGTTCAAACACCAAAATTAAAACAGCATCTGTATGAGGAGTATGGTATCTGAATTTACTTCTTTTTTTTTAATCTCTAAATTGTCTAGGCTACATTGTCTAGGCACCATTTTTAAAGTCTCAGTGGATTAGCTTTTCTTCCTGCAAGAGAGGGCTAAAGTAGCAGCTGGAGAACAGTAAGGCTCAACTGCAGATTGTTTATGAAGCTCCTGAGACCACTGAATGGCAAACAAACAGGCCATCAAAGAGAAGTTTCATCTCCTACACAGATGAGTGCCCTTTCAAATGGCTGAAAATGACAATGCAAAGGATGGAGGAGTCTCTCATTACAGCTGTGTTTAGAGAAGCTCCATTTTCTAATAGCCAGTAAGCTTTCTGAGGCAACTCATCGAAAGCTAAGTACCGCACTTGCTGGATCTTCAAAGCTAAACCAGTATCACGACTCGGAAGAAAATCCCTTTGAGATCTGACACTAGTAACCCTTTCACTTTTTACCCATAGAACCAAACAGGCACTTTATTTTGCATGCCTGCAAGTATGGACACATGTACCCATATGTAGAAGCCTGGAATCAAGGATGATGCCATGATAACAACCTGCTGTTTGCATTCCCCACCACTTGAGAGCAGTGCCAAAAAAAGACTGGAAGATCAATGGCCCATTTGCTGATACTGCTGTCAGGGTACTGCAGAAGCTCTGCTGATGTCTTGTTCTTGATTCAACGCGCTATGAAAAAACAACACAACTTCTGACAACATCGATCCCAATTACAAGAAAATTAACTTACTTACAAAAGCCAACAATAAAATCAGCTTATTAATGGAGTTACATACAAGCTTAAGTATAATCAGTCTTTGATGTACTATCTCTTACTGCCTGACAGCAAATCCCAGCAGAATTAAGACCCCGCTTCATAAAAAACCCAATTAAGCACACACACATGTATTTATTGAATTGGTATACATATTCTTTAAATTATATTTGTGCTTTGGCTCTGCTTTACGGAGAAGGACTGGTTGTGCCCAGTGCCAGTTGAAGAAGAATGAGCCTTACTATCGATCTGAGCTGGACCGAGCCCATCTCCTACAGAAGACTTTTCTAAAGCCAGTTTCCTCTTTCACACATCAAGATGATCCCAAGAACTGCATTTCCCTAGGGCAATGCTTGTTTCATTGATCAAAATTTAACCCATTACATCAGATAAGACATGATCCATTAGTTGCTCTGCTAATCTGCAACTTCACCAAGCATACAGTCTCTCTTTCAAAAACTGTCTGCAATGTGATTTATGATTTAGAAGGTACACCTTTTCATTCATAATTCAGTAGAGTGAAATGAATGCCTCTGCACATCCAACGACTTGTACTGCTAGCACACCAAGGAACTGATGTGTCAGAGATCAAAGTTACACTGCACGTCAGATCACAGTGACAAGCTTTTTGTATGGGTTCACACTTAAATCATGACGCCAAACTTCTTTCCTTAATGGACAAGCAAAGCACAAAGATTTACAGAAAAGTATGCGGTATGACCCAAACCCCACAAACAAAACCTGTATTTGCACGTGTTCTCCAGATAACAACTGCTCAATGAAATGATCTAGAAGCTCTTTTCCATTTATACCTGCATCTACACAGCTGATCAAGTCCCTTCGTAGCAGAGCTGCTGCAGCAAAGAGCAGTATCTAAAAATAATTCCCTGATTGGCACTTGGTGAAAAGTGGAAAAATTAAAGAGGTAAAGCAAGTATTACAGTCTTCAGTAGACTGTATGGCCATAGTGGTCTGACAATGTTCCCTGTCCTTACTCAACATGGGTATTCCCCATCAATGCCATCCCTTTGAAATGCAGGCTGTAGCATTCTTAGCTTTTGTCTCTAGACTGCATCATATGTGCCAAAACTTGATTTAACATTTAAGAAGTTTTATTAGCAACACCCTTTGGAAGAGTGAAGCAAAACAAATTGTTAATCCACATGTAGTGGCAGAAACCCTACTGCAGACACAGAGACAGAGGATGGGAGGGTGAAAGAAAACCACAAAACCCCCACAACAACCAGATACAGTGAACTGCATGATTTCTAGCCAGTGTCCTGAAGACAAGCGTGATTTAATTCCAAAATAGGTTGCATGCCAGTCATAGGTTACATGATTGCTGCATGTATGTGTAAGATCTATGAAGCAAACTGGGATTCATTGGAATACAAGAAACACTGGCAGTTTTTCAAGGGGCAGGGGGGTACACCAAAGGGAGACAGAAGTTAAGTAAAGTAAAGGAGAATATAGAGATAGACCAAAACTAAGAACAGAAAAGAAAGATTTTGGGGGGAATGGCTAGTAGCATGTGATGGGTTAACCCTGGCTGGACGCCAGGTGCCCACCAAAGCCATTCTATCACTCCCCCCTCAGCTGGACAGGAGAGATAAAATATAACAAAGGGCTCCTGGGTCGAGATAAGGACAGGGACAGATCACTCAACCAATTACCGTCATGGGCAAAACAGACTCGACTTGGGGAAAAATGAACTTAATTTATTGCCAATCAACCAGCATAGGGCAATGAGAAGTAAAAATCAAATCTCACAACACCTTCCCTCCACCCCTCCCTTCTCCACGGGCACAGCTTCACTCCCAGATTCTCTACCTACCCCCCGCTACCAGTGGCGCAGGGGGACGGGGAATGGGGGTTACGGTCAGTTCATCACACGTTGTTTCTGCCGCTTCACCCTCCTCAGGGGCAGGACTCATCACACTCGTCCCCTGCTCCAGCGTGGGGTCCCTCCCACGGGAGACAGTCCTCCACCAACTTCTCCAACATGGGTCCTTCCCATGGGCTGCAGTTCTTCACAAACTGCTCCAGCATGGGTCCCTTCCACAGTGTGCAGTCCTTCGGGAGCAAACTGCTCCAGCGTGGGTCCCTTCCACAGTGTGCAGTTCTTCGGGAGCAAACTGCTCCAGCGTGGGTTCCCCGCGGGGTCACAAGTCCTGCCAGAAAACCTGCTCTAACGTGGGCTTCCCACAGGGTCACAGCCTCCTTCAGGCACCCACCTGCTCCGGCCTGGGGTCCTCCACGGGCTGCAGGTGGATATCTGCTCCACCGTTGACCTCCATGGGCTGCAGGGGGACAGCCTGCCTCACCATGGTCTTCCCCA
>VYZV01022040.1:45653-84852 GCA_013401275.1 Pandion haliaetus | reverse complement strand
CCCCTTCCCTAGCGCACTCCCGGTTGTACAGGGGTCTGGTGTAACAAACCGCCGACGTAAAACCTCACCCACACCCATCACCTCGCGCAGTCCTCGTGTCCGTGCTGCACTCCCGCCTACTAAATAGCTCATTGCATATGTGAGCGCTACTATGAGAAACGAGCGACAAGAAGTATCATGGAGTATCTCAAGCTGGAAGGGACCCATAAGGTCATCAAGTCCAACTCCTGCTCCTCACAGGACTACCTAACTCTGGACCATATGACTAAGAGCATCGTCCAGAAACTCCTTGAACTCTGACAGGCTTGGTGCCGTGACCTCTTCCCTGGAGAGGCTGTTCCAGTGACAGACCACGCTCTCGGTTAGGAACCTTTTCCTAATGTCCAATCTGAACTTCCCCTGACGCAGCTTTATTCCATTTCCTTGTGTCCTATCGCTGGTCAGCAGAGAGAGGAGATCAGCACCTCCCCCTCCGCTGCCACCCTTGAGGAAGGTGTACACTGCAATGAGGTCACCCCTCAGGCTTCTCTTCTCCACGCCGAACAAACCAAGTGACCTCAGCTGCTCCTCCTAAGTCTTGCCCTCGAGGCCTTTCACCATCTTAGTCACCCTCCTCTGGACACACTCTAATAGTCTGATGTCCTTCTTACACTGAGGCACCCAAAACTGCACACATTACTTGACATGAGACCACACCAATGCAGCATAGAGTAGGACAATCACCTCCCTCAACCAGCCAGCTATGCTGTGCTCGATGCACCCCAGGACACAGTTGGCCCTTTTGGCTGCCAGCGCACACTGTTGACTCATATTCAACTTGCCATCAACCCAAACCCCCATTGACTGCCTTGGATGGAACAACTGTACCAAATCTTCTTCAAACTGTTTAGGAAACCATTGTTACGATAGTTATCGTAGTTATGTGAAATATCCAGCTTGGATCTACATCAGAATGTCAAGCCAGATGCTTCTGAAAGTGCCAAGAAATCCTCAGTACCAGAGAAAGTTAGGACTTGCTTTACCTTCTTATTTCTACACCCATGAACTCAGCAACATTTGCACAAACATAAAAGCTGGGGGNNAGATCGGTTCTAGTTTGCTGATAGTAGGGGGGGGGGGGGGGGGGGGGGGGGGCAGGTTTACACCTTCCTGGTGGAACCGACCTTACACTGAAAGTTCTAATGTCAGATCTGCAAGAAAGCATGATGCATGCCACATATTGAAAGCATTTTCACCCAAGAAAGCAAAAAAGATTCAACATTCCACTGGAGTCTCTGCAAATTCAAGGGGGTAGTGGTAGTCTTCTTTGTTCCAACTGGAAGGAAACAGATGTAACATTTTCCCAACTCTGCTACAAGCAGTTGATCTATTCCAAATGGTACTGGGCAGGTTCCACAGCTCCAAAATTGAATTTAGCTTCTGCAATTACTCTGTTTCCTTTTATATGTGCATGAGAAATAAAAACAATGTTATTATTTGCATTCTTTAACTACAGAACAAGTCATAAGTCACCTTATAAAACAACCCATAAAGTAGGGTGCACTAGGGAACGGATCTTTTGTCAGGATTTGAAAAGAAGACCATGCCAAGAGTGAGGATATTCACTATTTCCACCCTCAGTCTCTTTAAAAACAAAACAAAACAAATACTAGTTTTTACAGATAAAAGGATTTGGTGTACAATGATTTTACTTTTAAGCCTCTAATGAATGTAGGTAACACTTTCAGTGTCACCATTAAGACAGATACCAAACTTGCTTTCCTCTGACTAGGGACTGGAAGCTTGGTTCATCTCCAGCCCTAACCCTAGGTAGGCACTTACTCCTTGCAGGAACTGATACTATCTAGAGTACTATTAAGAGCAAAGCCTAGATTTGGGGTTCCACCTTTTTTATCTAAAACCATGCCAGCATTCATTCCCTTCAGTTCATGCTGAACTGGCAAAATTTGCCCGTTTCCTATGTACATTTCATTCTTCCGCTTTACCATCCCGAGAATGAAAACAGCCTTTAAATTACCTAGCACTTAAATCCTCAGGGGCTGTCTTTCATCTCCTATAATAATAAAACCAAAGCAAAGAAAGACTGAGCAAAGGAAGATGTATTCAGAACACAATTTTCTCAGTCATTTGCAGCGCAGACAAGTAACAGCATTGTGCTACAGATGCCAGTTAGTTAAGCTATGACAGCCCATCAAAGGCTGCAGGAAAATAGATCTCTTTGATGGTCACCAGGACTCAGGGCAGTTGCTTTGGGAGTTCCCAGGCTTTGTTCTGTTGATATTATGCATCCCCCATGCGCTCATTTGTTCCACAGAGAGAAAGCGTGAGCTGACAGGACAGAGCGCAGCTGCATAATCACAGCAACTCTTGCTCCCCTCCCTACTACCTTTATTTTTCATTCTTGACATTTAATATAGTGATGCATAACTTCCTCAGATCCTTCTTATGAGGAGTCATTGGAAAACTTTTTTTTTTTTTTTTTAACTAAGACTTTTCCCTTTTCAGTCTTCTGAGATATTTATTCCAAAACTGCAAATACTGGATCAAAATCCTTTGTGCTTTTAAGTCCTGAAAACATCCGTAACACTGAAGGCAGTGACTCCTCAGTCTCAAGAAACAAGATGGTCCATGACCAATCACACACCCAGTGCAGGGAACTACAGAAATCGGTAATAATGAAATATCAGCTAAGTGCTGTTCCCCTGGAAGGTATGCAATGCCAAGGCAAATTCTCACCGTCAAGAGGTTATTCTAGAAACCCATCGTGTTTAGTGTTAGATTGTTGTTAGGAGCATCTGTTAGTTTTAAATCAGACTACACGTCATGTGTGTATTTAATAAGTGAGCATCTAAATACAGTGGAGATTAAAGAGATTACCTTGGAAACATTCTGATATTTAAAAACCAGTTTCTAAAAAACCCCAGCAAGGCAGAATCCAGGCACTTCTTTGAGCAGAAGTATCTACTTCAACACTCTGCTGGGGGAAGCTTTGTTCTTGGTCAACTCCCACCTGCTTAACAGTGAATTGTCAGATGCTTACCTACTGATACTTCCATTAACAGCCATCATTACTGTGTTGTTCACATCTTTACAAGGCATCTCAATCTCTCAAGGGAAAAGCACAGATGTATAATTTATGGTACAGGTCCAGTCTGGTTTAATGACCAAACTGGGACCAGAGAAACAGTTCTAAAGGCAACTTTAATGTAGCTGGACCAAATGAACTAGATTAACTACCTTGAAGTAAATGCTGCAACTCATAGTAACACAGCAAAGGTGAACGTGGTCTGATGTGCAAGGCTCGGTCATTCAACAGAGCTGCATTATTGTGAATATTAGAATGCCTAAATAGGATCATCTCCATGTTGCAGTCCAGAAAACCACTTGATTTTGGACTCAGATCCTGAACACTGGGAGAGTTTATGGGTTTGGGTTCATCCAGTCTAATAATCAGGTTTTTCTATTCTTGCATGCAATCTATTAAAGTTCTTACTGATTGGCAGCAAACACATCTCTTTCCCAGACCAAAACTCTCCTCAAAGAAAGAAACAGCAGAAGAGTTTGACCGAGAGTAATTAGTATTTGTTTAAAAAGTCAATTCAAGCTTTCAGGGAGATGCTCTATTATGACCTTTGGGCAGACACTCACCAGGTAGACTGAAACATGAATGACTTTTAAATTAAACTAAGAATCTAAACCGAAGTGGTAGCATATGATTATTAAATTCCAGTGAGACAAATCCAACAGCTGTACCTCACAACTACTTATTTGAGCAGTAAGAAATACTAAGCATTTGTCCTTGGAGTATTTCCCATGAAAGGACTAGAATAGCAAATAAATAGTCAACCCTTTCTGGCAAGTAACGATGCCTACTAATGGGAAAGCATTTTTCAAATGAAGTAACTTCCCACATAGGACCATAACATTTGCTTTTTTTCTATTAGGAGCCTGAATGTACCTACACAATAATCTCCAGTGTCTCAGTTTGCCAAATTTCAGCATAATCCGCTAAGAGTGTTGACAAATCTCTTCATTTAAATAAAAAGCCTACCAGCATTTGGCATTTTTCTGAGAGGATCATTTCCTTGGTTTGAGTGATCACCTGAGTTTTTTCCACATTAAATATATCTCCCTGGAAGGAGAGAGAAGAGAGGGGGGAAAAAAANGTGTCTGTTCCCATACGGGGGGGGAAAAAAAAAAAAAAAAAAAAAAGAAAAAGAAAAAAAGGCCTGCTGCAGGTTCCAAAGATGACCACCTAGAGATACTGGATACACATAACCAGAAAAATTCAAATAGTCTCTTGGCATAGGAGCCATATCTTGGCTTGTACTGCTTTTCACCCCTCAAAACCATCCACTTCACAACTTGATGAAAGAGATGCTGGATGTGAGTAGCTTTTTACATGCCTCCTCTCCTGTTCAAACAGTACATGCTCCTTACTCAAACATCTGCCCATATACGTGGATTTTCTTGGGACCCCAGCAAGCTTTCAGCTTCCTCTAGTAACAGTTACAATGCAAGTTACCTAGTTATCACTGTTGGACCTCTAGTTACCTCTCTTGTGGTCTGTGATTCATCTGATATTACTTTCTTCTTTATTCCTGCTTGCAGATGATAGATCATATTTGCATGTGGGGAAGTTACTTGACAAAACACAAAAAAACCCAGTCGGGATACTGCAATGAACTCTGCTCTTCCCTTTGACACAGACATCAAAAGTCTCTTTACTAAGGTTATTTCCTCACACAGAATATCTGAGGTTACCTCAGGGACATTCTGCAACTGAGACTGCAAGAGTGAGATGAGGTATAAATGAAACATTCGTTCTCCATTAACACATGGTCTACACTCCAAAAAAGCTCAAGATCCCTGCCTGGAGGTACTGCTATAGATGGATAATAGCATGAGATAAGGCCATAAATGTTTAATTTATAAACCTAGCAGCTAGAAAATTATTCAACTAGACTGAAAGTGCTGAGGATTTTAATAGTGCCTGCCCACATTAACAGATGGAAAAAGCACCAATAACTCAGAAATGAGCACAGCCACACTAGCATATTTGGTCAGCGTTGACAACGTTGCATAAACTGAACTTTCAGAGAAAATTCAATCCCCATGCAAGCAGTGGTAACTCCAGAGGTATCAAGGGCATTGTGCCTGCTTCCACAGGATGCAGCTTGGCTTGCTGCCCCTCTCTTCACAGGCCTGCCAGCTGTTCACTCTTCCAAGTGCTCAGGGTTCACCCCAGAGGGGAAACAGCACCACAGAACGAAGGCACTAAAGCAGCATCATGGTTCCTACGTTTTTCCAGGGCAGTTCTGTGCAGGCAAAGGGCCCTTTAGACTATAACCACAAACATAAACTCACAGATGGGAGAAAGAAATGGAATAGCAGCACAGCAAGGCAGAGAAGCAAGCAAGATAATGACATGTGCAAGGCAACCAGCAAGATGAGAAGTGGAGTAAAATCTGGGGCTAATTCTTCTTTCACCAGGGTGCACACCAGCTGGAGTTAGCAGGTAGGAAGTGAACAACCAAACCAGAATCATGCTGAGTCACGTCCTGTGACCCCAAAGGTGTAGTTTTCAGGATATGGATTAACCAGAAGGACATCAGACCTCAGTCAGGTCATTTCCCTTGTCCTTTCTGCTCCTCAGAAACAAAACCGTCAGGCAGCAGAAGAGTCTAACTGGAATAAACGGCACTGACTCTGAGCCACAGTGAAGGCTTCTTCCCAGCACTTTTCCAAACAGGCTTCAGAGGTCAGAAACCAACAGGGTGGCAGCCAGAGACATCAGAGGGGCAGACACTGAATGACAGGCCACCTGAATGACAGCATCTTGCGAAGGGTATCGGTGAGGGGACAAGTCCACTGGCTTTGTCGTTTTTATATTGCAGACAGATGGCTGGTGCACCTCTCCTCCATGCAAGGCAGCAGTTCCTATCTTTCACCTACAATCAAGTTTGAAACCAGGAACCCTTTCTGACACAGAAGCATGACACCATGAATTAGCTACAGCTCCTCACACCAGCCCAGCACGGAAATTTTGTTATCATCTCCCCTCAGGGCAAGGAAAAAAAAAAAAACCCCAAAAAAAACCCAAAAAAACCCCAAAACCAAAACCCTTTGTTTTTCAGTCTGCTTAGCCTCTAATTTGAGAGGGGAAAAGCCTGGCACCTCACCATTGAGAAGTTGCTTGCCCTTGGCTCAACACTTGCCATGACATTGTTCTTTTTCAATGAAAAGATGAAAATGTCTACTAGTTTAAATGTAGCGGTGCCAACTCATGCCAATACAGCTGTGTTTCTCTAAAACAGCAGAAATCAGCAGCAGAAATCTTTACCCCAGTTTACAGACTCCCAAATCAGACATCAGATACCAAATAATGCCTTGGTCCTGCAAGTATTTGAATAGGACTCCATATACAAAGAGGACCCTGTGTTACTGTTTGTGGTAGCAAAGTTAAGCACGTGCACAAGTGTTAGGGGGAAGAGGTTTGGCTTTGCCCTTAAAGTTTTAGGTTACTGAGTAAGAACAGCAAACCACCTCCTTATTCGCTTCCACTCAAATCCAGAAATATGCCAACACATTTTCGATGTTTTTAAAAGAATGGCTATGAATTCCCACAGTAGTATGCATTTTTCTAAAATTATGTCCAGCCTAAGGAATGGATGTCTTGCCATGAGTTGGGTCACATAAAAAGACAAAAGAATTGTTCTACTTCTCTCTACAGTTACAGGAAAAAAAAGGTTTTGCTAAGTTTCTTGCTAAATTGCATTTCAAATAAACAAACAAGGCATTTATGTCTGGTTCCTACAGCTGCTCAATGGCAAGGCTTCTAATGAGCATCTTGTACTTTCAGAAAGGGTAACACTTCAGGATGGGCTTCCTCTCATTTACTCCTGCATTCACCAAGTGTTTAGTCACAATATTAAGAAGGCTACAGATTAAGCAAAAACCTCATTTTTCCCCTCAGTGACCCTTCCAGCTGCTGTTTCACTATGTTTCAAACTTCAAGACAACACCCTAACTCCTTCTGAGGGATATTAATTCCAGGTGCTCAAAAAGCACCAACAACAAACGCTGTGATATCCATTCTCCCCCAGCATCATCTGCCCATCTCCCCTCTGCACCCCCAGAGCTGCCTGGCGCTGCAGGGAAGGAGCAGAGCAGAAGCCTGAACACCTTTCGTACCAGGGCAAGATGCCAATTCATGGATCCACACTGACCTTTTGTTTTAAAGCGTGGGCTCTGCCTTGTCATTCCTGACATGATGAAGCGACTTCTGGGAAGAAATGCTAGTCACCGAACTATTAAAGGATACTTAAGAAATTCTGTTTTACAATCATCCTCTTAGGCTTTCTTAGCTTGATTTTCGGGCCTCATCCAAAGACTGCTGAATGGAGTGGCTGCCGTGGATTTAGGCTTAAGTCTCTGGCTAGAAGCATAAAACATAAATAAAACAGAAGATTGCTTTGCTGCCACCAGTCTTTACGAAAGGCTAAGACAGATGCTACTAGCAGTAGGACTTTGAAAGGAGAAGGCTGACGGTGGCAAGTGCCAGTTACCTCACCATGTGCCAAGGTGCCACTAAAACCCCCAGAAAGTCATACCACCAACCAGACTGAGGGGCCCACGTAACACTGAATAAACTGCTAGGCTGCCCTCAGTACTATTTGTTTTATGGCTGCTTTTGTTCGGCAGGGCCTTTTTTAATTAAAAGCAAAAAGTCAGCCTCTTGGGGGATCTATTTTCCTTTCCTCTTCTGACTTCAGCACAAACACACTACAAAAATTATAGCCACAGTACAAATAAAAATAGCTGAAGAACTTGCAGCTGTTGTTAATTTCCCAAGTATTCAGCATTGCCCATTTAATGATGGAACAATATGCTCCAGTTTCAGTCCTGGCACAAGGCTATCTGAGCGGGAGGCAGATATTTTAGCTCGTGCAAATGCCAAAGGCAAGTCAATGACTACAGCAAGCAGAGAAAGGGCAGGAGGACAACACGATGTAGACCACTGGACATCCACACCAAACATTTTCTCCTGCATTCTTTCTCACTTAAAATTATTAGTTGACTTTAGTAACATGTATAGCAGGAAAAAAGTGTGCTTAATAAAAATTCATGAAGTGGAAAACATTTTTACAACTGAAGAGCTGATTTTTCTTTCTATTTTAAGTACTCAGTGTTTCTGATGTGAAATGCATTACACAGGGAGGTTTCACTTGCTTATCTCCCTGAATCATAGAATCGTTTAGGTTGGAAAAGACCTTTAAGATCATTGAGTAATAAAGTCTTTAAGCAACTTGTCTATAGTCTGGATGAGTGTATTTCCCTACTTTAGTACAGAACAAAGTAATAAAGTACTTGGTATTTGTAGGGAACAGAAATGAAACAAAACATGCCTCTTAAGCTTGGCAAGGAGAATCTAAATACTAAAACCACTTTTGAAGCACTGAAATCAGATGCAGCAGAAATGCTTATTTAGTTACACCTCTTGCAGCTCTGTCTTCAGTTGCTAAGCATATTCTCATACTTACCCGCTTACAAAATAGACTGAGCAGAATTAGTAGAGAGATAATGCTTATAAACTCGTACACAATATCCATGAGTAACGATGAAGTACAAAAGAAAGAATAAGACTTAGGTACAGGAGTAAAATTCAAAGACTCAGAAGTGACAGGGAAATTGGGAAACTGTTGATTATAACTGGAAATACAGAGCTTCTATCTCTGTCAGGCTTCATTTGCCTCATTTACATGCATAAAGGCACAGTTAGAGGCCATAAAGCCAAAGCATTCCATAGTTAATTTTAGTGAAAAAAATTCTGTTCTCCTCTTGTTAAGGGCCCATTGGCAGAGCAAAATTTAAAACATAAGTAACAGTTTTAAAGGGGGGGGGGAGAAAATTTTTAAAAAGTCAAAGCTTGCAACATTGCCAAGACCCCTCTATTATGCTCAGATACAGTTTTAACCTACTCCAGGGAGGAAAGAAAGAAAGGAAAAAAAAAAAAAAAAGGCCCAAAACAACCTAGCCTTTGGCAAGACTTCCCCGCCAGTGGCTGAGGCAAGCGGCGCTATCCTTCCTTGCGAAAGCAAAGGCTCAATCCAACGCTCAATAGATCAGAGATGCTGGTTGGGATCTCCCTAACATCAAATAAACTGCCTGGCGAACATAATTGAGGTGGGGAAGAAGATGGGTTGGTTGGGTTGAAAACCAGACATAAAGAATACTTTCACACATGGTGCTGTACCTTCCTGCAGGTGAAGAACGGGATGAGTTCAAACCAAAGGCAACCAACAGTGCAGATGCAGCAAAGCGCATCACCGCTGAGCACCTGAGGGCAGGCAGAGCAGGCAGGCAGCACCAACAGCACTGTGCTGTGCTCCTGCCCTCAGCCCCGGGGCGGAGAGGAGCAGCTGGGTGGATCTGGGGGAATCTTCTGCAACGGGACAAAGCAATGGCAAGAGCAGTGGACAGCCTGCTGGAGACAGCTCAGTCTCCAGCTGTTCCTCAGGCTTTTAGGCTCTCCCTGACCTCATCCTGCTTGTAGAAGGTGTCTTGGGTCCTTCCTCCTGCTATTTAACAGAGCAAAGCCATAACCCTCTGGTGTCTAAAGAGACAGCAGTAATACAACTGAACTCGTTATTTGTGTTAGATTAATTGTTCTGGCTGTCCGCAGGTTGCTCCCTGCATGCATGTCTGCTCTCGTGACAGAAGATGCTTGTGCATATAAGGTCACATCACGGGACAATCAATATGTAAAGGCACACAGGCACCTATCCAGCCAGGTAAAGACCTATAGGCTATAGTCCCCAGTGCTAAAAGACAGGGCCTTCAGTTTGAAGCAGATGTGGCTGCTACTCCGCACTCTCAGACAGGGTCCATTCGGTGCGTATTTCTCAGAGAAGATACCAGCTTGCTGAAACATTTCATTTTCTCTCCAAAGAAAGAAACTTAGACCACAGAAGTTATTTTATTCAGCTTTTAAATTTAGTATTAGAGCTACCAATAACGTAAGCAACCACCTGTGCCACAGAGCAATTGCACAACTAGCTAAAATGAGACAAACAAGGAAAACAGAGGAAACACCTCCACAGAGAATCACACACCTGGCATCACAGCAACGCTCCTGCACACACTGCAACATGAAAGTGATGCATGGAAGGGGTGAAACAAGACCCTGGTCATTGCTGAGCTCCAACAACCCACTTAATACAGAGGTTTTGGGTGGAGAACTTAGCTGGTATTACACCAATATGAAGGGACCCTACACGTGCGCAAGCAGGCAGTATCTGCATCCATCTGGATTAGCTCATGTGCCATCAGTGGTACTTGTATGACAGTTTGGAAATCTTTACACTAGAGGATGTTCTTCACACTTCAAGCCTAGTCCAGCCAGAAGCTTTCAGTTAGATGTCAGGGCTTGCAACTATAACACTAGGTAAGGGCCATGTTTTCCTTTCAGTAGGAGGAGGGGGGGGGGAGGAGGAGAAAGAAAAGGAAAAACCCCACACCATAAAGCTGTTTTACCACAGCCCCATGTTCACAAAGTATTTTGCAGGGAAAAAAAACAAAACAAAACCCTACATCCAGAATGACTACATCTGTGAGATCACTCGATGACTTCTTCCAGGCACATCCACGTGGACCACTCTTGGAACAGTACAATGTTCATTTAAATTAAAAGAAAGGAAAGGAATCATCTTTCAGAGAAACTCTTCACTTTGAACAGTTATAAAAAGTCAACACAAAAACATACCATGTAAAGAATTCCAACAGCATTCCAATGCAAAGCCCTACTAATTTTGGTTTCAAAGAGAATGAAATGTCAGACTTTTTGTCTGCAACCATCAGGCTACGAAGCTCCCTGTTCATTTGTGAAAGTAATCATAACTCCTTGACTCTAGCAGCTGAACTTGGTGGGGGAGAAGAAGATCACCAATGTGAGACTGACAAATAAATGGCAAAGTTGACTAAAAATAATAAGTCCACCATGCACTCGGAGTCTAAGAATGATCATTTGGAAATTCTTGTCCCATTTCAGAACAGCTCTCGCAAAAAAATGCAAATTTAAAAGGCTAGCTACCATAGGAAAGGCATTCTTAATAGGTTAGAAACATCTCCTTTAAACCAGAATAGACATCAGGAGACTGGAACCAATAGGACGAGCATTCTTCAAAGGTTCAGAACTACAAAGGTCAGTCAAAAGAAACAAGGAGAGAAGCACATGGGACCGGGACACCAGATCGTGAACTCTCAGATTGTTGCCAATGACACTAATGAACACAAATGAATCACAGAATAATATAAATTTTAAAAAAAATGTTTACATGCAACCACATCCAGCTATATGATTGGTAGATGTTCTGCAGGGACAGTGAAACAAATCTTAACAGAGAAGCAAGATCTGGACAAGAGGGAAAACTGATGATGCTGTGCTGTTCACCCAGTTCTGCAAAAGCAAAGAGATGGAAGGGAAGAGTCCATACGAACTTATTAAATGCTCCTCCGGGTTATAGGGGGACAGAAGGAAGTCTTAGTTCTGTTACTTGTACCCAATGCACAACTACTAGAGCATAACACACAGTAGAGGGATATTCTTTACCCAAGCTCTGATTTAGGATAATTTCATCCTCTCTCCTATCCTCTCACTCACCCTGAGGTCATCTACATCTCTCTTCCAGCATCTGTCTTGTTCTAGCTGTTACTGCATTTTTAAATTGCTCCAGCTGACCTGACGTTTTTGGGAATGCCCATACTCAGTGAATGTCTTAGGACAGTTTGAAATGCTGGAAGCTTTTCTTGGAAAACAGTGATCATGACATCTTTAAATTCAGAAAGTTAAATTAAAAAGGCGGGTTTTTTTCAGCTTGAAAGAAGGAAAATTAAGGAAGAGACGGGAAAGAGGGGACCAAATCTCTCAGAACCATGTATTGCCTTCGCAGAGGGGTTTAGGCAAAACCTAACCACAAACCATCCAAAAAAAAGAGTGTCAGCAGAGCTGAGGTCTTCTGACCTGCCCAGCTGGGAGTTCTATGATTCATGAGAAAGTTCCAGGGTGCAACCACGATGACAGGTAGCCATGTCTGAAGCCAGACCACTGGCTGTCCATGCAGGTACCAAAACTTGAGCAGTGCTTTTGCTTCTTAAAACATGGCAAAACACTAGAGGACAATATATAAGCAGATGGTACCAGTTTATATTCGATGAGGGTTAGTAGGTAGTTTTACAGTTTCTGTATACTTTGAAATACACAATATACCGATTGTATAGGCACCCTTCAAGGCACACTTAACAAACCTTAGGTAAATAGAGGGCTCCCAGGATTTTCCAGTTGCTCAGTACAGAAGACTCCATGTGCTAGGCGCCATGAGATGGGCATGCTTCCTCTACGAACTCCCCACAACCAGCAAGGTAACCAGGGGCCTTGTAGCAGGGACATCTCGGGGCTCCTTTGGGCCTTATGGGGAGACTCCTGTTCTTCAAAGCCAACACAGTGTACCTGGCATGTGGGTATAACGCAGCTAATGTATTTGCAACATAAGAGGCAGCCAGATGAGCCAGTCTTGTGCATAAAATGCAAAACCTGTCAGATCTCCATGCACGCAAGTTAACTGGAAAAGCTCCTCGGGCGCCTGGGCAGTTGCCAGCATTGCTGGAAACACTGCAAAGGATATTTACAGAAGACAAAGAAGAAGCCAGAATGTAAAACAAATTATGAGAAAGTGCCGACTTCTCAACCTCAAACAAAGAGCTCACAGCAGCCAGCATGCGTAAGAGTGGGTCTCTGGATTCACTGGCACTTGGTTGACTTCTTTTCAGAGCAAATTCTTGGATTTGACACTGCTGTTTTTCTTTGTCAAGAGCCAGTAATGTTGTTTTGCTAATGGCTTATGCAGGAGTACTGGAGCCAGCAGCTTGCACACTGGTTGCTTTTATTGGTCTATCAAAATGAAATGAAGCTGGTGCTAAAGCTTTTATAATCATTTAGGTTATTTCATTATGAGTTCAGGGCAGAAAAGCAAGCAACAGCATGTTACACAACTGCGCAGGCATACTGCATCTGCCCCTAGGTGTAAGGAGAAATCCATATGGACTGAAGGGAAAATGAACAATGGGAAAGTAAGTTCTCCCAAGTCTCTGCTGGTAGAAGCAGCTGTTTGCTGTACTTAGCACCACAGAAAGAAATAAAGGGGAAATAAATTCACCAGAAGTAGAGTTTGATAGAAAGTATGTCAGGATGACTATTGTTTCGTATTTATCATTGGTTGCATCTGGAAGCCCTAATCAGGAACCAGGACATTGCTGCACAATCACTACACAAAAAGGGAACAAGGACTATCAAACAAAAGAAGCAACAGAAAGCAAGATGCAAATGGAGAGTAAAAGCAAACAATGAAGAGATATTCCTTGTCATGACAGCAAATGGTCTCGATACAGCTGCTCAACTGCTGTCACATTTTGCATTCATGGCATAGAGGCAATGGTGTGACCTGCAGAAACGCAATGGAGGAAACTACAGGTGTTTATTGAAAGCCTTTCCCAATGATTAGCGGAAAAGGCAGCATGAAGGAGGCTAATTGAGAACTTCACAGATTTATTTGAAGATTAGGGTGGATTTAGGAAGAAAGCACTAGGACCAGGACAATAGGACAGGGCTGCAAACAGTCTTACTCTGACTACTTTATTTACATTTTTATCCAAGCAGCAGCAAAGCAAGAACATCTTGCAGCATCAGGAGCATGAAGGAATCTCACACTAATTTCTCTTCTGCTACTACATCCAAACTAAACACTACTGTTCACCTGCTCATGTCCCTGTGTTTCTGCAAGTCTTCCTTGGAGTGTAGCGTCAACAAATACCAAGTACCCACAGTGAGCGCATTAGCCTTACAAGCCTACAAATATTTTTATTTGGGATCTAGTTCTCAGCACATCACCACTATCAGTGCTCTTACATAAACAGGGATTTTTTTAAAAAATGGTTTTTTCCCCCCTCTCCAATCCCATTTGCATTGACAAGTTTGCTACCCAATTTTCTGGCCCCATGTAAACAAACAGGACTTTATTTTGGCATTAGACTGTCAAGTAATCATTTCCTCCCTCTTTTGTTTTGGTTTTTTTTTTTTTTGAGCCCTATCAAGTGACACTCTTGAATTTGTAGAACAGTTCTGAAGAGACCTAGGAAATAAGTAGAGGATTGGTGGTATAGTACTATTTCCAATTCATCATAAAGGAAAAAGAGTAAGTATATCCATGTTCCAAAGTCTCAGAAGAATTTAGAGCTGGGATCAAATCAAGAATTCTACGCTTGAATTTCACATGTCATTCATTCAAGTAGCTCAGGTCTAAAGCACAGTAATAAACCACTCTTCATTTACATGATACAGAAACCATAGGTCTCTAAGTATCAGATGTGCTTAAAACAGCCCTTCTCAAAAAAACATGCTTAGCCACACCTCAGCAAAATGTAGGTAAACTAAAGTCCTCAAAGACCTATGTGAAACAGACGGCATGTATTTGAATTTAAAAGAATGGGCAAAGAGGAGAAGCAGCACATCTGAGCAAGCAGCACCCAACTTCTAGTGTTTTTTCCACAAAGGAATATCAAAATCATGGGCATATGATTTATGAAAAAATCCCTATATTGATGAACAAACTTACAGTTACTATAGTCCCACACCTGGAGTTCATCTAAAAAATAAAGAAAAAACAACCCACAATGTAAGATCCCTAGCAGTTGAACTTTGATGTACAATATTGTATTGGGTTTGTCTGGCAAGGTTTCGGGGAGGGGGGGGGAGTGTTACAGGGGTGGCTTCTGATGAGAAGCTGCTAGAAGCTTCCCTGTATGTCTGACAAAGCCAACACCAGCCGGCTCTAAGACGGACGCACCGCTGGCCAAGGCTGAGCCAATCAGTGATAGTGGTAGTGCCTCTGTGATAACAGATTTAAGAAGGGGAAAAAAAGTTGCAGGAAACACAGAAACAGCAGCCCGAGAGAGGAGTGAGAACATGTAAGAGAAACAACCCTGCAGACCCCAAGGTCAGTGAAGAAGGGGGAGGAGGTGCTCCAGGCGCCGGAGCAGAGATTTCCCTGCAGCCCATGGGGAAGACCATGGTGAGGCAGGCTGTCCCCCTGCAGCCCATGGAGGTCAACGGTGGAGCAGATATCCACCTGCAGCCCGTGGAGGACCCTAGGCCGGAGCAGGTGGGTGCCCGAAGGAGGCTGTGACCCCGTGGGAAGCCCGCACTGGAGCAGGCTCCTGGCAGGACCTGCAGATCTGTAGAGAGGGGAGGCCACGCTGGAGCAGGTTTCCTGGCAGGACTTGTGACCCTGCGGGGGACCCATGCTGGAGCAGTTTGTGAAGAACTGCAGCCTGTGGGAAGGACCCATGTTGGAGAAGTTGGTGGAGGACTGTCTCCCGTGGGAGGGACCCCACGCTGGAGCAGGGGATGAGTGTGGTGAGTCCTGCCCCTGAGGAGGATGAAGCGGCAGAAACAACGTGTGATGAACTGACCGTAACCCCCATTCCCCGTCCCCCTTTGCCGCTGGTAGCGGGGGGTAGGTAGAGAATCTGGGAGTGAAGCTGTGCCCAGGAAGAAGGGAGGGGTGGAGGGAAGGTGTTGTGAGATTTGACTTTTACTTCTCATTGCCCTATGCTGGTTGATTGGCAATAAATTAAGTTCATTTTTCCCCAAGTCGAGTCTGTTTTGCCTGTGACAGTAATGGGTTAAGTGATCTCTCCCTGTCCTTATCTCAAGCCAGGAGCTCTTTGTTGTATTTTCTCTCCCCTGTCCAGCTGAGGGGGCAGTGATAGAACGGCTTTGGTGGGCACCTGGCACCCAGCCAGGGTCAACCTACCACAAATATTTAATGTAAGACAACAACTAATGCTTCTATGAGTGTAACGGCCCAACTATGTAATCTGACTGACTGATACAACACAGATCAAAGCATATAATCCAGTTCTTACTCCAGCAGTTCATGTCCAAATTAAGACTCAAAAGAATCAATTTTCATTCCTTAAAGCAATACTGAAATGGGTGAAAGTGACATGGATGTGAATGCTAACAATCTAGACAATTTTCAGTTCCACCTGCATCTTACCACTGTGACCTCAGCAGTACCACTGTGGTGACAGGGTTAGATAAGGAAAGCAAAATGGGCAGCAGAATGTGTTTTGAGGATTTGCCATTCATCTCTGACTCTGTCCATACATATCCAAAAGTGGTCAAATTTGCCTGCAGTTTCAAGGGCAGAGCACAGTTAAGAGACCCCAACAGCCTGGAGGTCCCACTTCACCCTGCAGATTATGTCTTGGCATGGATGCCTTTGCCATCTCTCAGTTCAAGTACAGCACTATGTTTGTGATACACCATCAGTGCCTCAGAAAATCCAACAGGCAGTGATATCAAAGTGCATTCCCTCAACAACACAGGCTACAAAAAAGGAAAAGAAAAAAAGATCACCCCCACACCCTCAAAAAAAACCTCAAATCAAACCCACCACAAACAAAACAAACAAAAAAACCCCCCACTTTCTCTCCACTCTTTACAGCAAAGTTTCATACAATACAAAACGGAGCTTAAGAAACTTTCCACGGCCTGAGCTTCTTATCTGAAAAATCACTCAGCCCACTGGAAGATCACCCAATTGGATAATCTTGCCCAGCTGACTCTGGGTGAGCATCTTCATCCAACTTGATCTGCTAGAGAGCCTTGTGCCATCTTAGCTCATCTAGAGAAAGCAGGGTGAGACAAGCTTCCCCTCTGATAGCAGCCCAAGTCTAAACTCTATGATGTCTCAAGTCTTACTGAAAGGCAGACAGACAAAAACCTTCACAAACAGCACTGCTTTTCTTTCCAAATGCACAATGCATCTCCCCAACTTTGACTTTAAAAAAAAAAAAAGTGCACAACAATATGTACATTAAAAAACCAAACACACACAACCAAACCAAGAGCTCCACTGCAAAGCCTTTGCCCTTGAGAGGCACAAACACCATAGGAGAGATGTCAGCCACGTTGCTTGTTACACCACTGGAAGACACTGCGGCAGTACAGCCATAAAAGTGGGACAGCTGTATAAAAAAAACCAACCTTACTCCTAAACAATAGTGTGAGCTAGAAATCACATGATAAAAATTCCATTTATGCAGTACAGCTCTTACAAGTCACTCGTGATGATAAGCAGCCTTCCTTCTGATCCTCGTACCACAAAAGGGAGCTAGCTGAGCATTTGCTGCAGAAGCAGCACGTGTATTCCAAATGTCTTCTGACAGCGGCACTTATCCATAGTCCTTCGGGCTAAAATGCATCCGTCTCTTCCTACAGGCACACTGAAGCAAGCCTCTGAGCACTAAGTTTTGAAAATTATGCTAGACTAGTTTCTCCCTTTCTCAGTGTCAGCACAGGAGGTGAACACATACTAATTTACCCTCTGGCCAGCCCTATCAAAAGCAATGAAGCTTCATGACACATGAGTCAATACGTACTTTTCAAGGTAGGTTTCATGGTCTTTAGCTCGCGGTGTTGAAAAGTCCTTTAATCCACTAATAACCCCACGAAGAGTAAGTTACAACTAAAAGTCAGTAACACTACTGGAATCCAACTCAGACCAATGAGTTGTACTACAGCTCCTTAAAAGCTTAGAAATTAAAGTTAGCTTTATTTTAAAGAACAGTTTGAGCTTTTTTTCCATATAGGAGGGCAATCCCAAATTTTCAGCAGATACTGGAGACCAATTTCTCCCTTAGGAATTTAAAATGCACCTCCAAGTCCTTATTTCTTCTTTCCTAGAAGTGCTTGTAGCTAGGAGTCAGAAGTACAGAGAAGGGCATCCACAATGAATAATGAGATGGAGCAGCTACCTTTCAAGAAGGGTCTAAAAGGTTTGGGAGCCTTCAACTTGGAAAACAGATGCCTGGGTGATGGGCAAGAGCAAGGTTGAATGCACAGCTGAATGAGGCTGAATACAGAACTATTATTCGCCAAGCCCTGTAACATCAGTTTCAATGAATGCCCCTTGTCCTAGCAGGAAATTAGTTGAAGAAGTACTTCATTACGCAGCAGATAGACAAAATCTGAAATCTGTTGCTGCAAGAGATAGCAGAAGCAGTCAGATTCAAAAGGGACTAGACAAATCAATGGAAGACAGATCTGAAACAGTAAAGGGAGCTACACCCTACTATCTCTGATCCAACTGGTCCATGCACTGGAGAAGTATGAAGGGAACGGACCTCTGACAGTGGGCAGGCTCGTGGCCTTTCCTGGCACAGCACCTGCCACCAACTGAGACAGAGTACATGTACAGACGGACACTTGTCTCACTCATTTCTTCCAGTCCTGCAGTCGCATATATTTCTCAATGTGCAATTAGCAAGAACTCAATTAATAAATGGTGTGAACAGAATATGACTTTGGCCTGTATCTGAAGGCGACAAGGCAAAAAGCCTTTATAAAGAAGATGCCAGAAGCACCCTTATAAAGCAAGGCAACAAAATCCCTTTTTAAAAGTCCTCAAAGAAATACCTGCATTCTTCCAGAAGAATAAATTTAGAACACTGAACAGATTTTGAATGTGCTAGACTTGACAAAGTCTTTTGAAATAAAACCAGCATGGCAGCAATGTATTTCATTTCCTATTTCAAACCAAATAAATGAAATATTCATCATTCAGTATAATCACTGTATAATCACCACTTAATTGAGTTTTAACCACTACCACATATCTCAGGGGCAAGCATAAAGTATTAATTACCTAAAACCCACACAACACGTATAAAATATTTCAGACGCATGATCTCTGACCCTACAGAGAGTTTGAGAAACAAACCAACCAATCCATTAAAACACCTTCTGCAAGTTCATACATGGAAGAGTTATGCAGTATTCAATGCACCATTAAATATTCAGACTCTCCCTATATAAATGCAGTCAAAGAATACAAACCCCATGTTTATGCAGATTTTAAAATTCATAAACAACCAAAAAGATTATCTTACGCCTGCAAGACACAGACCATCCAATTTAACACAACAGCTCTCCAAGTAGGAGGAGCATCTCCTCTCACCCCTGCAAAAGTCCCATTGTACTTCATGGCCTGAGAACTAGCTAGACGAGGATATAGAAAGGCGTCCAATTTTGACCAACTCCTCGCAAACAGCAACATAACGCATGGATGGGTCTGTATGGTAGCTTATTGAGGGTGCTTTTTATGAGAAAGCATCGTGATAAAGCCACAGAAAGTATTTTAGGTTTCAAGATAAATGAAAACCTCTGGAAGACTTTTCTCATTTAAAATATTTCCTGACAAACTTGGGCAAGCATCTGGAAAACCATGGGGAATCCATAATTTTGAGATAACATTATGACTGAACTTTGCTTGGAGTTAGAATTCATTTGAAGATAAATCTCAAATCAAAGCTGCATGGATTTAAATATGAAGACTTTACTTTTTTCTTGCAAAATTATATATCCAAGTTCCAGAATCAAGATGCAACAGAAACAGGGTAGCCCTGCTCTGACAAACAATGGAGGAGGGTTTAAGACTACTCAGTGGCAATGCCTGGGCCTCCTTAAGGTACAACCCTAACTGTATCACAAGTCAAGCACTGCCTAAGGCTTTTCAGGCCAAGAGGGAAGTTGATGTGATCAAGACCATGAAACAAAAGGAAAAAAAGAAACCCAGAAATTAATCTTTCTCAATAGAGGGAATGAAACTGATATCAAGGGGTTTTTTTATTTTATTTTTTTTTTAAACATTTCATTAAAAGCCTTTAAGTTAGCAAAAAAAACCCAAATTATGAGAGAGGACCTACTGAGAGAATACCCCCAGCCCAGACTGAGCTTTGCTTGATGTGAGAACCAACAACATGGCAAGCGATAATTCTGCAGTCCTTGGTCCTCCTCCTTAGTAAAAGGATATCAGAAATCCCTCTTCCTCACCTCTGTTAGTGGTAGAATGTTATCAATTTTATTTAAACCAGCTTTTAATAAAACCAGTTCAGTCAAACGCATCTCTGTTTTTCCTATGGCTTTTAGTCCATAGCTTCCAAGACTACCTATGACCAGAAGTCGATAATTTCTTAAGCGCTAGAAGAGGAATATGGGACAAAGATCACAAAGTGTCGTGGTTTCGGTGTCAGCCCAGCCGGTAACAAAGCACCACGCACCCACTCGCTCACCCCCCATCCCTGCCCCTGGCCACGTTGGGATGAGGAGAAAATACAAAAGGCAGGCTCGTGGGTCGAGACAAGGACTGGGAAGGATCACTCCCCACTTATGGTCACGGGCAAAAGACAGGCTCAGCTTGGGGAAGAAACAAAATCAAGTTAATTTACTACCAACCAAATCAAAACAAGGATATTAGGAAGGAAAACCAAACCTCTGAACACCTTCACCTCACCCCTCCCGCCTTCCTTCGCGGCTCAACTCCACTCCCGGTTCTCTCTCCCTCCTCCCCTCGGCGGCACAGGGGAACAGGGGATGGGGTTTGGGGGGTCAGCTCGCCACACATCGTCTCTGCCGCTCCTTTCCTCAGGGGGAAGATTCCTCACTCGTCCCCTGCTCCACCGTGGGGTCCCTCCCACGGGAGACAGTCCTTCACCAACTTCTCCAACGTGGGTCCTTTCCGCGGGCTGCAGTTCCTCACAAGCTTCCCTGGCGCGGGTCCTTTCTGCGGGCTGCTCTCCAGTCACGCACTGCTCCAGCGCAGGCTTTCCCATGGAGTCACCGCCATCTTGGGGAGCCTCTGCTCCCGTGCTCCCCTCCCTGGGCTGCAGGGGGACAGCCTGCCGTCTCACCACGGGCTGCAGGGCCATCAGCCTCCTCAGGCGCCCCTCCTCCCCCTCCTTCTTCACTGACCTCAATATCAGCAGAGGGGTTCCTCTCACGTTCCCAACGCCCACACTGCCGGTTCCCCTTCTTAAATCTGTTCTCCCAGAGGCGCTGCCACCATCACTGATGGGATCGGCCTGGGCCAGAGGCAGGTCCGACTTTTTGGAGCCAGGGGAGCTTCCAGCAGCTTCTCACAGGAGCCACCTCTGCAGTCCCCTCCCCTGCTACCAAAAAAAAAAGCCGCGCCACACAAACCCGCAACACAAAGAAACATGCCCAGGTCTGGTGGCAGAGCCAACAGCAGAACCCTACTTTCCTAAGTGACACTGCCCTTAGCCATGGGGCCATACTTTTATATTACTCCCTATAAAGTATGGTAGATCACACATAAAAACACTGGTTGGAAAAATATCTTCAAATATATGAAGAAATGAGGTAACGGACTATTTCTAACATAAGCCAAACTCTGAAGAAAGAACATGGGTTTTTTAACTGTCGTATCACCATAGTGGGCTTTTCTGCACCCAACAAAAAAGTCATCCCCATCACCAGGATTCATTATCAACTTTGCCAACAGCCTCAGCTGAGGGACAGAGCACTGAGGAGGTAGGAAGCTTGGCCTGTGTATCCACGTACAGATGTATTTCCTCCAGGTCAGGTTTGAGGCATATTTGCAAGGCATACATGTAAGCAGCTTGCTTCGAAACTGCCTGCACTGCGTCTGCCTGATAGTAGAACAGAGAAGTCTTCGGGGAGGTTGCACAATCTAGCACTATTTATGCACGTAAAATTGTGATCGCAAGCTGAATACTCAGGGTCTCCTCTGAGCCTAAATCCACAGCGTGCAACAAGAAACCTGGAGTGCCAATTCTACACATTGGTACAAGGAACTTTAGGATTGATGGTGCTGATGTGCATACTTTCATTTGAAAACTGTTTCTCTCTTTTCTTTTAATTTCACTGCATAGAGCCCTTGAGTGGTCTCTCTTAACATGAAAGCTGCCAGTGCTAAATCAATCCCGATTTACCAGCCCTGTCATCAGCCACGGAAACATAAGATTGGAAAACTGGACTAGTCCAGAAAGTGTAAATCATTGGTTTATTTCAAAACATTAAGAAAANCAATTTTTAAAAAAATTAAAAAAAAAAAAAAAAAAAACAATTAGAGCAGCATAGAAGAGACTTACACAGGAATGTATAAACTCACCTCTTTATGTGTTAAACATCCAGTTCCAGGGACATTTCATCAGTTCATACAAAAAAAATTTTTAAAAAGTATCTAAGATTTCCTTAAGATTTTCATTAAAGGAAAAGGACAGCCCTAAAACCAGCCTCAGCATGAATTCCCTACCCCAGTCCCTATCAGGCCAGCAGGAGCTGAGGAAGGTACCATGAACTGGCACAGCAATATCAGTGACACCACAGCCCCACAAAAATCCGTTGCTTAGAAAAGACATTACCAACGCCCTAAGCCCAATTGTTACATAGATCTGTTTTACAACAGTCTTTAAGGTTGGGAAAGGCATACTAGGCGTTGCCTTCTCCACAGCCTTCACTGTACCACTCATCCCATCTCCATAGTTATTGCAGAAGAACAGCGATTATTTGAAATAAATCTCTCCAGTATTGCCACACTGCCACACTCCTTGCCTGGACGTGCAACAACATTCATCATGCTGCTGCAAGATGCTCTCAATGTAAAAGGAGGAGGGGAGATAGATTTTTATGAGCTATTTATTAAATATAAATATTTCATATCAGCATATAAATTAATTATGTAGCGGCAGGTAAACTCCAGATGGTGCCAGCTTGATCTGAAACTTTAAACAGAAATCTTCTGAGAAACCCACTTATATTAAGGAGTTGGGCACATAACTATATTTTTGGGGGTTCTGAAACTAATCGTTTCCTGCATTCCTAAAACAAATAAATCTTTGTTTTCTTGGCATCCATTAAGTGTCCCTAAGGACACGCTGCATAACAGAGAGGTAAGGGAAAGGAGGCGGTAGCAATTGTCACCTTGCAGTCAAGATCCACCCAAACCAGTTAACATGCTCTGCCAGGATATGGCAAGTCTGTCTTGAAGTCTCTCTCCCACCCAGAAGGACTTGAACCTCTCTCACCCTCTCGGAAATGAATGAACATCAAGCTGCAGGTGATCAGAGGAGACAACATCTCAGATTTTTGTGCTCACAGTGTTTATACTTGCATGAAATGCATAAATATAGGAGCAAATGCCCATCTACACCAGCATCCTATCTCTACCAGGAGACAGTAGCAAAATTTTTGGGACATCACATAAAACTCAGCAAGGACAGAATTACCTCCTTCTCAAAAGACCCAAGCAGATTCCCCAAATGCCCCACAAAAGCACTTCCCAAGTCAAGACCATGCTGTTTAATAGCAACCAAAAGACCTAACATCTCATCCTTTTTTTGTCTTTAATTTCTATGTTCTTCTGTCTCTGAAGGGGTATAATTGGAACAAGTACTGCAAAACACAGGTGTCCCTCTTCAAAGAGCATCTAAACCACTGAGCTATGGTGTAGCTTTCCACCTAGCTTAGTGCGTATTTCCTTTGTATTTTACACAGTGGAAAAGAGCAATAATGTCAACAATTGACATAAATCAATTCCAGTATACCCCGTCTCCTGCAGGCTAGGAGCTATTCCAGAAGAGTGATACACACTCAAATCATCCTGAGGACATAAAGGAGATAAAACTGGCCTACCACACCCTGGGTGAATGCCAAGCTTTTCAGAAAAAAGTTCCACTCTCCTCTGACCACATACTGTAAACATATACTTCCAATTCCTTAGCTTTCAGAAGTATTTGAACAAAACCAGCCTTTGAAAGTGCTGAAATTCTTTCAATGTGCTGTTATTTCTATTTTGACCAAAACTACTCAGTGGCATTGACACAATTTCTCAAAACTTTAGACCATCCTAGGACTGCATGTTTCAATGAATGATTAATTAAAAGCAAAAAAACGAAAACAAAAAACTTCAAATACAAGTGTCAGCTCCTGCAATATTTCAGTGTGTGTGAAGGCAGCACTAAAAAGACAAGAATAAGTTAAACAGATTTAGTCAGCTATCCAAAGAGGTGGGATGCAGGTGAAGACTTCTGTTAGTTCATATTCTACCCAAATAAATTCTGCCATCACTAACAGTCTGAGGTTAATTAGACCAACAGAAAGTCATTAAGTCAAGTATACAATCCCAATACAATCATAGCTCAGTGGTAAATGTCCAAATGCATAAATCAAGAGACTAGGATAAAGATGCCTATATGATAAGAGCCTGGATGTATCTATCGATCTCAGATTCACTACTAACAAGACGCATGGAAGAAACATTAAGGTGACAATTTGATAGTTCCACAACGAGAGGAGTCCCAATCCAAGAAATTTTCCTCCAGACCACTCACATGCCTGGATGGATTCATCCCATTTAGAAGATGTCTAGCATGGGACTTCCAAAAATGCCCATATTTAGAAGTCCATGAAAAGGAAGGGCTTGTTGCAAAGCATGTGCTTACCTAAGCCAAAGCAAGTGTTTACTGTTAAGTCAAAGCAGTTTACTTATACTGTACTGGAGTGGAAAACTAGGAGTCAGAAATATTAAGCTTCTAATTCTGCCACAAACACTGTGCGTGACACTTTCACTACTTTCTGCCCACTTACTCATCTGTACAATGGCTATGCATCTGGCCTGGATGTGACTGGAACATGCTATGGCATACTTAATGTTTCTTAAGTACTGTGAAATCCTTCTGTGAGAGGTGCCAGACAAGCACACTTTTTGTCATTACAAATAATTGCAAAATTCTGGTTTCCCATAAAAATCTAAGTACTAACTGTTAGAGACTTCTGAAGCATAACAGCCCGATTTGTTCTTTATTTGATTACTTCTGTTTGAATAAAGCATAAAGAAATACCATAAACATACGAATAGGTTTAATCTAATTTGGAAGATGGATATTTGGAGAAGCCATTACCATGAATGCAGCATATATCAAAGTCTACAACATCATTAACAAAGAGTTGCTCCTCCAGAACAACATATAGCACTGAAAGAGAAAAAAAAAGGTTATTTTTTCCGCAGTTGAAGAGCCAGGTACTAAAGTCAGGTACATGATTTAGTTTTGCCGCCCTCAGTGCATGTTCTGGAACAGGCATCTGGGCATGAGCCCCACCTCTTCCCTGCAGGTCCAGGTAGACCTTGCAGGCAGAAGATGTACATGGCACAGCGGCAGGACACCAGCCCTGCCGGCTGTAACCATCATGCCGGCTCCACAGACACTTCTGTGCCAAGCTGGCACACGTACAGCTCCCAGGCAAAAAGGTGGCACATCCCTGCCATCAACTGGCTGCAAAAACACCTACCAGGCTGAGGGAGGGCCAAGTCCAGACAAATCTGGCAAGTCTGTGTAGACAGGGAGATCAAACACCTTGGAAGAGTCATTTGTTCATGTGGGCAGCTTCACAGTCAGACCTCAGTCCTTCCTCAAGACCCACGTGTTTACAATCCTTATGAGCGAGGCAGTCACCTTCGAGGAGATGTCCAGGGAGTCATTAGCAGTGCTAGAGTAACACTTGCAAATGCTGACAATGAAATTACAAGCGCTATCCCTACCACCGTGAATAAGGCTGCTGAGCTTTCTCTAGGCGGTATCAGGAAACCCAGTATTAATTGTGTCTCTTCATAACCTTGCTTCACGTTGTGTGTTAATTTCACATCTCGCTTGAAGGACTTGTTACAAAGGGTTCCTGTTTCCAAGCCTCTCTAGATCTTTTTTAAAAGCTTGCTGCAGGAACATTTCAAAAGGAAACTTCTTAAAAGTTATTAATTTTGCTCCATCAGGCACTTCCAGACAGTGGGATATTTGGATATTTGCAGACACTGCTTGCTTTTTTTTTTTTTTCTCCCCTCCATCAGACTTGCTTTTGGAAATCTATTTAACTGAATCTATTTAACTGAACTTGAAGCTTTGTAAGAAATTTAATATCTTTACACTCTATTTTCTTGGAAGGGAGCAGATCACTGATTATGACCAGAGTTAAAACTCTAAAACATGTAACCCGTTATCCTCCTCTCCACCTGTGACAGTGCTGCCACCAAATCCAGTAAAACTGGTACATTCCAGGGTTCCTGCCACAGACTAGCAACTCGCATTGTCAAAGCCTGCATCTGGGGGTCCCAGAACACAGAAGAATAGACGCTCCTACTAAAATTAATCAGATTATATGTGCTGTATGTGACATTGGCAAGGTAGACAAAAGTAAAGCAAAATCTTGTAGAGCGTCTCTGCTCCAGATCTGAAAATTGCCCTCGTACCTGTTTATACTGTATTTATACACCTTAAAGCCCTCTTATCCATCTGAAACTAAGAAATAATCTTCTTCTTTGATCCTAGGCAGGAGTTTACAGACATACCTGTCATTAACATTGATGTAAATGAGATAACATTTCAGTTTCACTGGTTTTAACAAGTTAATATAGTACACTAATTTGGCCTTCCTCCTTTTTTTCGCTACTTCACACTTGCCTATCAGTCCCATTAGGATTATTGTTAATACATCTGCACAGTTGCAAATTAAACATTTTCACGTTACAGATGCTCCCACAACAGCTCTCATGCATCCTTACATGCTTTTGCACAAAAACCTCTCAACTCATCTTTTTCCAGATGCATAGTTTGAGAATGAAAAATTAAATCCATTAAACACCTGATAATTTACACAGTATCATCATAACTTCGTATTACCCACGGCCTGTGCTTGCCCGTTCTCTACAGTTCACAGAAAGCTTGCCAGCTGCCCCACAGTCTCATCTGCCTACTTTCCATCTACATTATGCAACAACCATATGTCTATTAAAAACATTCCCCTAACACTCCTTTGCCCCGACAGCAACAGCAGCTTATTCCAGGGTTGATACCCTACTAAAGAGAGGAGGCATAAATACAAAGGAGAAAGGGTCTGTACACAGGGCAACCTGCTGTAACGAGGGGTCACCCATGCTGCAAAGGGAATTCTAGAGAGAACAGCAAGCCGAACCCTCAAATCTCTAGCCTAACATACAAAAAGGAAAAAAGCATGCAAGGAAACAGATATTCAGGCAAAAGGGACAGGATGGAAATCTGTATTTCTTTCAAGTAAAAAGGAATTTTAATTATATTTTTTTAATCTGTATCCAACACCTAATTGCAACACGAGAAATGGATTTACAGTGCACTTGTAAGCGCAGATGGTACAGCCTTTCCCTCTGCAAATAGGGGAAAGTAAAGAAACGATGGGAGAGGCAAAGCCCACATGGGAAGTGGATGTGCCAGGGCTGAATCATAGATGGGACTGAAGGAAGCCTAGAAAAGAAAGAGAACAGGAAAGTACAGAAAAAGTTAAAGAATTTTAAAAAGAGAACTGGGACTCAGCAGCCAAGGAAGTGGAAACTATTGCAAATCATTAAATCAATAATGCGCAAAAGAGAGATGAAAGCCATCCTAAGCCAATAAGGGTAGAACGACGGACCGGCAAGGTTGAGAGGAGGAGGAAACCAGGTCAGAGCTGTGGGCGGAGAGAAGATTATGTGGCAGCTTGAAGATAAGGTTAACAGCTTGAGCTTCAGGCAGCAGAGATGGGAGCCAATAAAGCAATTCAAGGTAGAGAAGATGATGTGGCTGGAGTAATGAGAAAAGGTGGCAACTCTACCTTCAGGACAGTGTATGGGACGGGAAATTAAAAACCCACAGAAGCAAGAATTGAGGAAACCAGAAAAAACAAGCAAACAAAACAAAACAAAAAAAAAAACACCATAAAAACAACAACCCAGCAGCCGCCCAGACTCCAGCAGTTGAGCTGAGAACTGCGGGAACATTTTCAGAGCCAGGATTGATGTTCCCAGATGAATCACTGGTGCTCAGAGAGCTCCTTTGGCTCACTTCCTCTCCCCACTGCAGCCTCTCACCCCCTTCCCGCCTTCTTTCGAGCTATCCTTAGCTCACCCCAGCACAACCTTGTTGGGGCTAAGAGACTGCAAGGAACAGCACCCATCTCCTCCCCAGTTTCTCCCCGAAGATTTCAATTAACACTACGGTAGCTCTCGCTGGCTTTGCCTGTATCTGATTTTTTTGTGAGTCACCTCCCCCTCTGCAAGTGAGGGATAAACCCAGGAGCAGCGACGCAAGTAGGAACCAGGCTGAAGTACATGTGGTCATCTTAAGTCATCTCAAAGCAGGCCAGGAATCTCCTTGCTCCTCACCAGGATCCTGGAAATTGTCCAGCCCTGGAAATTGTCCAGCACTCCCCAGACACCTCACGGCAGGACTGGCAACTTCAGCATGAAAAAAAGATACTCTGGGAAGCAAGAGAAAGCAAAACAGCCCCAATTCACGGAGCAGCAACACGTGTTCCCTCCTCCATCATCTGCTCTGCCTACGCGTTGCACTCCATCCCTAGGATGCCACCAACAGCTAGCACAGGTTCATCAAAAGCCAAGGCAACTTACAGTCAGAGCAGTTTTATATGTTCATTGCACATGCATAGCAAGTCAGACCATTCTATGGGGCAGGGAAAACAGGAGCTGATGTGTCTCACCAAAGCAGCACAGGGTGTTGGAGCTGGGGAGTCTCAGTGCAAACACGCACACAGCAAGGTGCCAAGTATTTCACCCCATGCCACGGCCCGGCACCCGCAGTTTCCAGAGCTTAATCACTGTTGATGGCTATCACGGAAATAAATGCATATTCACAAGCTATTCTTAGCATGCACGGGAGAGGCGATTACCAAATTACCCAGTTACATAATCTCTTTTATATAATCACTATGATGCTCTTCTCCTTACGCAACATGGAGGGTGACCGCGGCCAGCTGAAGTAGCTCCTTCCCCGAGGAGAGCTGCACCAGCAGCACTGTGGGCGGATGTGCTGGCTACCGCAGGCGCACAGACGAGCAATGGTGAGAGCCAACTTGAGGCAACCGAGCTTTTCAGAAGCAGCGATGTATAAATGTGTGCCTTCGTCCTGGGGAAGACACGAGCATCCCCGCCCGCGCTGTTCCAGAAGATGCATGGAGCAGAGATCACCTGCCCCTCTAGCTGGTTGAGATGCCAAAGTCAAAGGCACCCAGTGCCCCTCGGGCAGCATGACCCAGTGCTCACTAGAAGCAACCGGGATGTCTCCATTGACTTTTAATGGGCTTTGGATGGGGCCCAGGATTAAGGCTTTAATAAAAATAGGAGGTCAAGATTACTACACGGTTAAAACAAGCTTAATCCAAATGCCCCTGGCTTCGTGCCACAGCCACGCCCATGGTGTCTATGCATGCGGAAAGCCAGGTGAAGCTGCAACCAAAACAGGTTCCCGCTGGGCGCCTTGTGATGGGCGCACACACGGGGACCTGGCAGCATGGGTCAGCATAGCCACTCCGGGAAGTTTAACCCGCCAGAAGGTTTTGGGCATCCCCCAACGCTCCTACAGTGTATTCAAGATCCTGTCCAATGCCTTCCAGGAGCACTGCAGACATCTACGCAGATGATTGCCACATATGGGGTGTAGTGAGACCCAATTTACTAATGTTCACCCAGGGCTTTAAGAAGTCAGCATCAAAAGCATTACCTGTGGTAAGTGAGAAGCACAATTTAAGTCCTGGATTTCAGAAAATACAAGCTCCAAGATCCACAGATCACCTGCAGATCCTGGGACACTTTTCCATTACCACACTGCAAGTTCAACGTTAAGCTCAGCCAGCTGCACGCTGCTGGCATGATGGGAAAACCCCAAACTGTGAAGTCCCTCAACAACAAGGCATTAACACTGCTGAAACCCAAAGACCTAGTTCTGTAAATACCAAAGAAACAGAAGACAGAACAAACTAACAACTTCCATCTCAGTTCACCTCTTCCAATTGACACTCAAATCCAAAGGCATCTGCCTTAGGTTTTTCTCAAGGTTACACAACTAGTAGTATTTGGGCATTATTTGGCACTTATCGCCACCTCCTCTGCTCCCTATTTTCCCTAGAAATACAGGTCATCCCAAGCAGTATGCAGGCAAACCCCCAGCCTTAGCGTGGCATAATATGCTTTATGCAGGGACATACGTGCACGAGTTTGGGAATAGAAACTGCTATCGTTTCAGCTACAGAAAAAAAAAGTAATGAAGCAGCTTAATGTTATCTTACACTATTTCAAACTACAAGATGACCCAGTTCTGAAGAGGTTTAACTCAATCCCGTATGCTATTATTACTTTTGTATGACAGCTGGGAGATGTGAGTTGCCTTAGTCAAAAAGCAGATCAGAGCAGAATCAGGGTCCCTCAAGCAAAACCCCGTTGAACACGTTAGTGCCCATTGCAACAGCACTGCTGATAGCTCAGGACTGGCAGGCATCCTCAGCACTATTCCGCTCAAACCATTAAAATCATGACTCTCATTAGGGTTATTTGTTTGGGATAGACAAGACAGCACTCAAGACAGGAGCAGCTCATGTCACCCTTAAAAAGAAAGCAAACCATGTAAAAGTAGATTTAAAGCTTCTCTCACACACCTCCCCCCCACNTTTTAGGCTAGACAACTGGCAGACCATTTGAAAGCAGCATAATCAGAGAGGAAGGTTTCCTCCTCTGTGTTGGACTAAAATCCTGCCAAACTTAATGGCATTTGAACAAACGAAGGTGGACTTTTACACCTGTTACCCTTCCTGTACCAGGTTGAACCCATGGCTGCAAACGTGGCAGGGAAATAGGGCCCTGAGCTGGGAACTCACACTGTAAGGGAGCCAGCAGTGAATTCCTGGATCTCACTTACACCAGTATTAAGATAATTATCTGTAGTGATGAGCAATACATTTTTCCCCTGAGGAGCAGAAATGAAAGAAAACACTTGCTTGACTCATCCTTGCCCAGTTCTTGCATCAAGAGCTGAAGCACGCTTACAGTCACCCGCCACAGCAAGAAGCACCTGCACTGGCTTTCTGCATTTACAGAGATATCATGGGGAAAGCAGAAAAGAAGTCTTTATGTTAACAGGTTTCCTATCCACTTCAATGGAGAGATTTTATAAAATTGGGAGAAATTAAACACTCAGTTGCACCTGGGCAATTCCCCAGGTAGAGATCCTTACATTGTCTGTTACCGTATCATTATGCCTAAATAGGAGTCACTGTGCAGTACAAGTTTGATATCAATCTGTTGTGTCAACTTTAAAGGGATTGTAGTAAAACCAGCATGGGTTAAACAACTAAACTTCTCTGGTTAGACAAGGAGCATCTCCTGCCCAGAAAGGGAGAAACACAGACTCAAGCCAGGACACACAAGAGAATTTTGTTGGCCTATCTATGTCCATCAGGCATGCAAAAAGACGCAAGTGTGCCAGCAAAAAAAACCAAGTTTGCAGCAACTTAAAACAAGCCTGTCTCTGCTACTTCAGCCATTGGCTTTTTTTTTTGTTTGTTTGTTTTTTTGCTAATATACATTCCATGATGGAGCTCCTCATTTCTTGAAGACTAAACCTTCAAGATGACAGGCACACTACCAGCTCTTAACCCCATGGTAGCACAAGCCTGTCGCTGCAACTACACTGCTGGCAAGACCGACCTAAGCAGAGTAGGTCTACAAAAGCATCACCCTCCCTTGGGTGGCAGTGCCATTACACCCCAAGAACATATACTTGTGCAACAAAATACTCCTCTCACGTCAAGTGTAAGGCTCTTGAAACACGTGCTGCCCATGGTCTTTGGTATGCTGTCAATGAGACCCCTGCCACCCTCCCACATGCTCACGCTCTTCTCATATTAATTTCATTTCAGGGTTATCCAGTTCTTCCTGCTCTAAGGATCCAGACAGACTGGAATGCATGTAACTAGAAAGGCATAAAAATACCTTAAATGCACTTGCCTTAACTTAGTGTATTGGAAGGACAGATTTGTACAGGTATGGGCTGCATGCTTGAGGTCCATGATCCTCACCTCTAATTCCACCAGTGCAACACCTGAGAAGGAAGGATCCACCCTCATAACTATTGCCAGATACTTAGTTGCATGATGACCATCAATGTCAGAGGGAGGGACACCAAGCCAACTGGCACACAATCATTCCTACTGCAGCTGGCAAGGACAAGCTGCTTACAGAGGACTCAAGGCAGGCAGGGCTGGAGTCAGGGCATGCTCCCACCACCCTGCTTCAGTACACTCCAAAACCAGCCACTTTCCACCGTCATTGAACTTTGAACCTAAGGCCCAGATTACTTCACAGTCACTTCCAGTGAAAGGCCAAGTTTTTTTCTTTCAGACCTCCAAACGAGAGAGACAGAGTCAAGGGTGTGCTGGAGGACTGCTGTGTTTGCAGTTACCCATCGGCTGGACTAGAGGACAATGGTCAATGCATCAGCTGCAGCTGATGGTGGACCTTCCCAAGAGGTACGGTGTCCAGCCATGACCCCCTCCCACCCCACAGACCCAAAAGGCTGGGGAGGTCATTAGCTCCAGGTTGAGCACTTCAGCTCTAATGGACACTTGGCAAATGATGTGGGAAAATGACAGGACACTGTCTGGAAAAGTTAGTCTTATCTAACAGTATCTTTCAGGGCAAAAGAAAAACCAGACTCTGCTAGTTTCCCGTTCCAGCAGTGCATGGAAAAGGTCTGCAAGGTCTCCAGTACAAATGCAGTATTGTCTAGGGACATGATTTAGTGGTGGACTTGGCAGTGTTACGTTTATGGTTGGACTCAATGATCTTACAGGTCTTTTCCAACTTAAATGATTCTATGACTCCTTTTAGTTGACACCTAAGGTATCGAAACAAGAAGTGTGCTACCAAAACAGGCAGTCCTGCTTCAAGCCATACATTCCCCCTCCTCCCTTGCAGCAAGTTTCATGATGCTATCACTGTACAAACCTCTGCTGAACCAATGGAAAAGTATTCCTTCTCATTTTTTTCCCCCATCCTCTTTTTGGTGGCTTAGTCATCCATAGCATAGTGGGCTGATCCAATCCTTCTGTGGCTGACAGAAAAAGGGGTTAGGGAACACCCTTGCCAGCAACAACCCACCTCTGCATTGGATGAGACAGATTAAAAACCACTTCTTGCTAATTCCTTTCCTTCTAAAAATCTACCAGACTGAAAGCTGAGTCATTAAGAAAGAGGAAGAGATTTTTAGCCGAGTTATTTAAAACACAGGTTTAGTTAACACCTATTTAGCACAAAACTGAAGACACACTTGAGAATAAAGACATTTTTAACTCAGCAGTGAAAACTTTTCCACTTAATATGTGAGAAACCTGTCAAGATACATTGTTCTCAAAAAGAAAAAAAAAGAAAAAAAGAAGAAAGCATTCGGCAAACCCAGACTCCCCTCTCATGCCCCCCCAAAATACCAGGCATGCTATTTCATCTCATGTATTACCTTACTGAGGTCAGGAAAATTATAATATCCACTATTTAAGACCTTATCTTTCCCTTGTCTTGGAAGCGCTATTTAATACCTGAGATCCCAGGCTGTGTCCCCAGCCTTCAGACAGACCTAAGATCCGTTGCCCAAGAGGCACTATTCGAGCAAAGAAAAAAAAAAAAAAAAAAAAGATTGTTTTAGAAAGGCTCTGCCTCTTGCTAGTTAGAAGTGAGTTTGTATTTGCCATAATAAACCCTAAAAGGATTTCAACAAAGCCACCAGCAAAACACAAAAACTGTGGAAACAGCTGCATCGCTGAGGACACAAAGCAATGCAGCATCTTCAAAAATTATCACAACAAATTTGAAGTACATCAGTAGCCACCTTGTCTCAGCAAGAAATAAGAATTTTTTACTTTAAATTCTGTAGCATAAGCTCAAGCATTAATCTGTTCCTGCTTATAAACTCAGCCTACACAGATGAGCAGAGCAAACCTCTATGTGGGCACACTCATTCCAGTTTTCCTAAGCCACTTCCTAATGGAGTAAACCAAAATAAATTTACATGAAAGCAAACAGTTTCCATTGAGCATTTTTTCACTGATTTTTGCTAAATCCATTTTCAAAGGGCAGCTGAAGTTTAAAGGCTTGCTTTGGTCAACTTTAACATATCCTTCCAGACACCTGCATTAGCTGAGTGGGAAGTACCGAGATAAAAAGAGAGTCGGAGGACTTCCCTTTTATAGAGAAAGCGTAATGGAAAGTGCTAAACATTTTTGCCTGCTGTAAAAAATACAAACAGGTTTCACAGATGCTGTTTCTGATCAAAAGAGAACCCCAAGCCCCCAAACAAGCACCACGCAGCTATTCGCACCTCCCCTTAGAGGATGCAAATGGCACTTGGCCACCATTCCCTTCCCCCGGTGAACACGAATCCGTCTCCTCAGCAGGAGCAAAGTGAGAAAAGTGTGCAAGCTCAGTCCTCACGCCTGGAAATCACAGCCCATCTCACTGCTGTCAAGAGACAGCGAAGACTTGCCAGCACCAGTTGGATCCTCAAACTATAAATCATAAGTAAGCTCTTTCCTGCCTTCACTCAGCAATGCAATAGCTGCTTTCCAACCGGCTGCAAGAGGGTAAGGAAAAAAAAAAAAAAAAAACCCACCAAAAATTGTTTAAGCTGCTAAGCCCCCACATAACTAAAACTAACAAGCAGGAGGGGTTAGCGGACACACCTACACTAACAACTCCCTTGCAGAATTTTTGGAGATAGACTTTTCCCCTTGGGTTTGGAGAAGATTATTCCTCCCACCACCCACTGGTGCATGCAACAGCCACAAGAGTTAAAACATCAGTAGGACAGCATCAGTGGGCTTCCACACAGAGGGACACCATAAAGACAACAACCCTGGTATGCATTCACATTCGTATATTCAAGGGTACATACATTTCTATAGTATGTATATAAAGGAAAACCTGATAGCTAACAGATAGAAGGAAATACCGGAAACTGGGGCGGGGGTCCCCATAATCCTCACAACTTCTTGAACTCTACCTGTGCCTACTATGATCAAAATGTGGGGTTTTTTCTTCTTTAAGACTGGTGGTCTTGCCTATCTTAATGTGTTTGTTCCTACAACGATTTTTAAAAAAATAACCCAAACCAAACAAACCCCTTCAGGGAGGACAAGATTTTAGGTTTCTCTATTTGCTAAAATCTGTCCTGTTGAAGTCTGCTTACAAAAATAATACTAAAAAGCTCCACACAGTAGTTACCCAACTGAGAAGCACTAGCTAACTTTGCTTTTATTTAAACAAATCTTGTATGACAGACTGTCAGCAGTGTTTGAATTTTATTTAAAGATAACACATTTTGCTGTTCATATGACATGTCCATTCTTTCATTCTTTTAAAAAAGGAACTTCACTCTTTTGTAGTAGCTTTCATCTTAAAAATTAACAAGAGGACTATACTGATCGTTTTTTTCCAACCAGCCAATTATCAATTTTTTTATCAGCATCCACATTATAGTTCTTAGTAATGAGAAGCTGAGCATGAAGAAATATCAATGCTAGTATTTCCAAAAGCGATGATCTAAATTTTGTATAGCCATGAGGAGATCTTCGTGGTGTGATTCTCACCCACATCTCTCACCACCTACAGCAACTACCACAGGCCTCAGCTTATCTTAATACAGCGCACTAAAAAGCTTGACTTACATATTTAAGCAGTTGCATTAGCTCCTAGGTTCCTCTAGACACACTATATAGGCCAACCAGAAGCTTAGGCACCTAGAATTATTTGACAGTTTTGAAAGTTGAGGCTACCCAGCAAGCTACTCAGCAGCAGTAACAATAAAACACCTTATTACCACTAACTGCAGCACAAGCAGGGTCCTCTACTGGGCTTAAACAGCTCGGTTCAGCCTCCCCATCCTTGAGTTGAGCTTCAGCCACCCCATCCTTGAGTTGAGCTTCAGCCACCCCATCCTTGAGTTGAGCTTCAGCCACCCCATCCTTGAGTTGAGCTTCAGCCACCCCATCCTTGAGTTGAGCTTCAGCCACCCCATCCTTGAGTTGAGCTTCAGCCACCCAGCTCTCTTCCACCCAGCACTTCTGCAGCTTGCAGGAGAGAAAGCAAGCACTTAGTCTGAGAAGTAAACCACACGGAGATACTCTGGTGCCCTCAATCAGGCTGAAAATAAGCTTGCTTCATCATCAAGGGGGCAAGGGGGCTACTTGCTTAGTTTTATTTTTTCCCCATCCCAAAGACATCGTTATTCATTAAGGTCACATTTAAGCTCAGACGGCCAAAGCTCTTGGGATGTCTGATGAAATAAAAGCAAAAAATCTTGCTATATACCCCAAACAGACATCATTTTAAGGACCTCCTCCTCAAAGCCTTCCATAAAATGGAGAGCCATCTACTCATACAAAACTGAGATAAAACACAGTCCTGCCAGTGGAACCATGATCCACACTAGTGAGCGAGACCACCAGCTATTCATGAATGTTGAAATCGCATACCCCAGTACTACAGGTCTACCAGACATCCAGGCTCCTGGTGAAACAGGGTGTTTCAGGCAACTGTGGTTAATAACACGCTGCAACCTCCAAGTAGCCAATTTAATCTGAAAGGGACAGATGGATGACGATTCAACAGTGTTCATTTCTTCCTGCACGAACCAAAATTACCTGTCAAGTTATCCACCTTAAAAGTTCCTCATTTTAGCTTACATGTTACACTGTTCATCTGTTACACTCTTCAAGTTGTGAGCATAACTCATGGTATCTTTGGCTCTTCTCCCCTAACAAGGTCATCTCAGAGCAGTTTCCTGGGTCCTGGGGTTGGAGATTTTTCTTCCACCACGGGAAGTCTTTGGGGTTATGGTGGAAAACCCTCGTCAAACAAGAAAAATCAGAATTAATCCCCCCTGGCTACCACCACAGTGCTCTGGACGTTTCTGTAATTAGTATATCTCAAGCTCTTGTAGAGAAAGGACTGGCATCCTAGCATCAAGAGCCAGCAACTTCTTACATGTAAATCCTGCTTCAACAGCAATGCCTTCAGTCACCTTCATGAAACCACCCATCAGCACACACAGGCACCTTCCCTTGCCCCTCAGTCCCTCTTCTGCATCTTCTGCCTTCACGTCAGGAACAGTAAACCATCCCTTCCCCACGGGAGCATAGCACAGCCAGTTACTGACTGAACTTCAACCTGAAAACCACAAAGAAACACTCCCCACATCCGAACTGACACCCACCATGAATCTGATGTATGTTTACTCATGAGGGAGTTTATTCCTTTCATCAGTATAACCAGAAATAGTGTTTTTGAATGCAGACAGAAAATACATTAACATCTTGCAACAAGTGTTTTGGGTAATTTAACCAAAGGACAACTTTAAACATCAGTAAACTACTGCAAATTGCTCTGAAGGGCTAAATGGCTTTTTTTCCCTCCCCATTATTTGGATAAGTCAAAGCCTTTTGCAAAATGCTGAATGAAAAATATATTCCTCAGCGCACGCTCTGTTAAATACTAAGATCATGTTGAAGCCGCAAACACATTTAAGTAATGGTAACAATGCTATTTCAGATAATAGCCAGTATGGAAGTTAGTGCAGAAGACAGTAAAAGTTTCAAATACCAAAAACCTTCTAAACAACCAGATGTCTCCAATTCAGTTATTTAAGCCGCCAGCTTTCTGCTTCTGGGCCTTTTTTTCCCTGTAGAGGACAACTTAAAACAATTCGTAATACTTCTTATTTACACAGCATCTCATTTTAAAAAGGTATCCTCAGCACTTCCAAACAAGAAAAAGAAAAAAAAAAATCCACAAAAGCAGATGGCAAAACAAACATTCTAGACTAAAAGAAAAAGGAAAAAAAAAAAACCCACAATTAAAACCAGTACAAAAGCTTAAATAACAGCAACACTGGCTCCATCCAAAGAGGATTTATGCAGATTACTTTTTTCAGGCTTGCAGGATCTTTTTCAGCAGAACACACATTAAGAAAGCAGAAACATCCAATCAAACAGATCCTGGAGGGGCAAAACCTTTCACACTCTCAGATTAACAAATTCCCTCTGGGAAGTGCTGGTGCCCGTTTCATTTAGTCGACATTTTGCCATTCGTGCTTTCTGAGGAGCTTCTACAGAGTCAAGGAGCAATTGCGGGCCAGGCTCTGGGCCAGGTTTACAGCTGGGGAAACAAGATGCAGCCCAATTAACTTGAGGAGTTACATGCATTTACATTAAATGGTGATTTTGATCTGAGTGTTTTAATGGGACGATGCTGGATGACATAGTGGGCAACATACCAGAAATCGTTCATCTATGTAGGTGGCACAAACATGTAGTAAACATCATTTTCATGAATTATATCCATTACCAAAAACAATAATTACACAGCCAGCACTCTGGTTTCCATGTATGGGTTTAGTGGTATGCTGGTTTTTCAGAAAATTAATTCATTTTCTGTCTAAACTGCTCCATCACAGAGGCAACACAGCTCTCCACCTCTCCGACACCTTCAGCTAGACTGTCTCTGAGCTTTATAAACGTAAAGACGAGCCCATGGGCATTTCCGAAAGCACCCCAGCACACTGCCACCGCACGTGTCCCGGTGATGACTCGAGCGTGCTGCCAAACCTGCCGCCACGAGCTGCCCGCCATGACCCCGTCCCAGGGTGGCCACCAATGCCCCCCAGCCAGCCCCAACGCCAAGGTTAAACCAAAGACCAAGAGGCAGCTCGCCACCAGAAAACAGCTGTGGATCTGCCTGCTGAAAAAGGAGCTGGTTTCCCAGCCCCATGACATAACTGCGTGGCACAATTCCCCCCTCCAATTAACGTAACCTGCTAATTTATTTTTTGTTGGTTTGCTTGTTTGTTGTAACTACTAAAACTGTGCTACTGGGGCTTTCCAAGAAGTTTAACCACGCTGCTTGGTGCCGCCACGGCTCCTCCTGAGCTGATGCCACGGCACCCCTACCTTGCAATCGACATTTTCTCCACGCAAGGATACTTAAAATAAAAAATAAAGGACGCACTTTCCACGTAACCCTTACTGAAAGGCGCACGTTTCGTGTCCCTTGGAGAGCCAGCCAGCCTATTAGGAAGGGACAGCTTCCAACTGCTCGTGCTCCTGCCTACAGGTGCTGCGTTACTCTGCTCCAGCACACCACAGATAAATCTTTTTCTGCTCCCGCAATAAAACATTAAAAAGCAGCGACCTGGCTTGCTTTCTAAGAGCCGTAACTACTGCACACCGGCAGCCTCCTGCAGCAGCAAAGCCCCGCACCGCCGCCCCCACGCACTCCTGACCGCGCACTGCCCGGCAGCTTGCGGAGCCAAGCCCGTTCCGCCAAGGACGTGAACCCCCAAATACTGTAACACCACTTCCCACACACACACACACCCCCCCCACCACCACCACCACCCCTCCCCCTCGGGACGGGATGCC